>CM032447.1:43358516-43446938 GCA_019049505.1 Pachyrhynchus sulphureomaculatus
TTTTTCGTAAATCGCGTTCTTTTCTGATTGATCACTTTTATTATTTTCCATACTATATAAATGAATTAATTTATAGTATTTCATAAATTCATTCTTCTTCTTCAAGTGCCCTGTCCGGTCCCCCGAACGTTGGCGATCATCCTGGAGAGCGCGTCCCTGTTCTCCGCCATTCTAAAAAGATCACCTGCCTTCTGAATGCCGGTCCATGACCTGATGTTGTTAAACCATGACATCTGTTTTCGGCCGACATCGCGTCTTCCTTCAAATTTGCCCTTCATGATTAACTGGAGTAGGCGATACTTGTCTCCCCGCAAGATGTGACCCAGATAAGCTATCTTGCGGCATTTTATTGTTGTAAGTAGCTCTCTTCCTGTTCTTGCATGCCTAAGAACGTCTTCGTTTGTTACCAAGTCAGTCCAAGGAATACGCAGCATTCTTCGATGAGTCCACATTTCAAAGCTCTCTAAACGATTAATCGTGCTCACTGCACCGTACAAAACAACCGACCAGATGTAACATTTGACCATGCGTTGATGCAGCTTGAGATTTATGTTGTCATTACAAAATAGTGTTCTCATATTCAAGAAGTGATTCCTGGCTGTCTCGATGCGACATTTTATCTCTATGTCGGGGTCTAATTGTTCCGTCAGGATGCTACCCAAATACCTGAACCTCTCAAGCCGTTCGATTTGAGAATTGTTCACAAAAAAATGAGTGTCTCTATGTGGATCTCGGCTGAATATCATGAGTTTCGTCTTACTGATATTAATGTTGAGGCCAAGATCTGTTCCAACTGTGCTGATTTTATTTAACAGTTCTTGAAGACCCTCTATCTTATCACATATGATGACAGTGTCGTCTGCATATCTAATTGTGTTGAGTAGTACGCCATTTACTCTAACTCCATCGTCCACATTCTCGAGGGCCTCCTTGAAAATTCAGTCCGAATAAAGGTTGAATAGTAGAGGCGAGAGGATACAACCCTGTCGGACTATTCGCTGTATTTGGATGCTAGATGTTGTCATCCCTTCTATACGTACTTCCGCTATTTGTCCCCAGTACAGATTTTCAATTATACGTATATCTCGACTGTCCAATTGTACTTCGTGTAACATTGATATCAATTTAGAGTGTAGCACCATGTCGAATGCCTTTTCGTAATCTATGAAACAGGCGAATACCTCTTTACGCTGATCTCGGCACTTCTGGAGAAGGACATTAATACCAAACAAAGCCTCACGGGTTTCGAAAGCATTCCTAAAACCCATCTGAGCGTCATCAAAATCAAATTCACACTTTCTGCGAATTCTGGCATGTATGATGCGCAAGAGTGTTTTTAAAAGATGACTCATCAAACTTATCAAGCGATAGTCACTACATTTTTTAGGTCTGGATTTTTTTTGGAATAGTCACAAAGGTCGACCTGAGCCAGTCATCTGGGATCACCCCAGTGTTATATATCAAGTTAAATAATTTTGTGATTTGTGATATGTTACCCTCGCTTACAAGTTTCAATATCTCTGTCGGAATCTGATCCGGGCCCGGAGACTTTCCATTGGGTGATATATGGATGGCGTGAAGCACTTCTTCGTTAAGAATTTCTGGACCTTCCTCCATATTTTCTTCATTATTCTGTAAGGGTGGTCTATCGTCATGAAATAGTTCATTTATATATTCTTCCCATGTGCCTTTGATTTCCCGTTCATCCATTATAGGTGTATTTGTTGAATCAAGCAGGGTAGCTGGTTGTGGTTTTTTGTAGATACTAGCAATCTCCTTAAGTTTCTTGTGGCTATGAAAGTTATCGTGTTTCTTTTCTAATTCTTCCATTTCCCGGCACATTTCTCTCATCCAGTCTTCCTTGGCTCTCATGATTTCTGACTTAATGATCTTCTGTAGCCTTTTATATTCTTCCTTGTTGTTCTTGACCTGTCTTCTTCTCTCCATCAATATCAAGATATCGCCAGTCATCCAACGTTTTTTCTTGGTTTCTCCTGATGTTTGTAGGTGCCTATTACACGTCCTGTTCAGCACATTTTTCAGTCTATCCCATAGTGCCCCGACCTCTGTCACATCACCTTCATTCACTTTGCCAAGTTCATCGTTGAGTTCTCGTTGCATCATTTCTCTTACTTCTCGTTGATCTAGTTTTGCCAGGTTTAGTGATTTATATGGTCGCTTTTTGCATACCAATTTAAGCTTTAGTTTTATATCGGCAACCAAGGGTACGTGATCCGAGCCAATATCTGCTCCAGGGTAGGTTGTTACACGTTGTATACTGTTCCTGAAGCGTTTGTTAACCAGAATGTAGTCTATCTGGTTTCTAATGGGTTCTTGGTCGTTGACTTCAGCAGGCGACATCCATGTATAAAGACGTCTTTTGGGGAGTTTAAACCATGTGTTCGTGATAACCATGTCATTTTCCTGGCAAAATTCAAACAGTCTGTCATCTCGGTGATTGCTCGAATCCAATCCAAAGTCTCCGACCAAATCAGATCGTCGGCCTTGTCCAATCTTAGCATTATAATCCCCGAGTATAAGTGTTAGGTCGTCACTGCCGAGTTTTCCCAGGACTTTATTAAGTAGCTCGTACATGTTATCGACCTCCTGGTCATAACGTTTATCGTATGTTGGGGCATAAATTTGTTTTATATTGATCTTGAATGGCTGTCCTTGCGTCTGAATTAATATGATTCGGTCAGTTATAGGGCTGTAACTTACAACATTCTTGTTGTAAGGAAAGGAAACAAAACACACCCACACAGTTGCGGTGTTGCGGGTCATTAGGGTCGCTACCGGAATAGTATAGTGTGCCATGTTCATTTTGGCATGTTCCTGAATCCGGCCAGCGGAGTTCACTGATTCCCATTACTCCAACTCTCAGTCTAAATTCATTACATTTTTTAATTAATTTAAAAAACAATAAAAAAAATTATGGATGGGTAGTTTGGAAAGAAGTTATGTTGTAATATTTAAGAGCATTTAAAAAATCATAAATAGAATTGCTCGTAAAACGATACTAAACATATTAAATCTGTAACAAAAATACATATTTTAAAAGATAATCCGGCTTTCAACTGCGTATTACGTCAGATTTTCTGATAACATCAATATGATGAAAGAATCATTATGGTAATAAAAATGTTATGGCTTTGAAGCCGAAGTAAAGAATAAGTTAGAAAAACAAAGATTACGTAGAAAAAAGAATACATATTATTATGTAGTTAATAATAATAATAATTTTATTTCTTCTTTTCTGCAAAACAACATTAATATTACACTTTACAGTGTATATTTCAATATTTCTGGTACAAAAAGAAGAAAAAGGAGCTGAGAACAATGTAAACTATATCATCTAGCATAAATGTTCATGATTTAAAAAAAATAATAAACTAAACTAGATAGAGAGAGAGGGGAGAAAGACAGAGAAATGCGATAGAAATTAACCTAATTAACTAATTGGTTTTAAATACTTTTTATCCGCTTTCTAAATATCTCAGGTGTAAGGGTTTTTAAAGCAACAGGTGCCGTATTATAAAGTTTATAAATATTGTAGGAAAAGCTTCTTTTAAAAAGAGCTATTCGGTGAGGTGGTCTTAAATTCAACCTATGAACGTCTGTTCTATAAATAATTTTATTTATTAGGTATGGTGGGCAGTTATTAACAACAAAAACATGAAACATTACCAAAGAATGTAGTCTACGTCTATCCTGCATATTCAACCACTTAGCATCCTCTGACACGGACTGAAATTTCCTTATACCATAAATAAAACGTAACCAGCTCCTTTGCACTTTTTCAATTCTATTTAAGTTTACTTTATCTAAACACATTCCATACATAATATCACATTAATTAAAGTGACTTAAAACAAGGGAATCTACCAATTTAACCTTAAGAGATTTTTCCAAAAGATGTCGATGTGGGTAAAGCATTTTCAGTGACATATAGGTTCTTTGTATAATATGCCCTATGTGTTCTTTGAAACGCAAATCTGTATCTATTATAACACCTAATTTTTTTCAAGTATTTTGCAATTCCAAACGTTGATCAGCAATGTATATACCGATATGACGCTGCAAACGGTCCTTATGTTTACCAAAAATCATGACAGGTGATTTATCAGGGTTAATTAGCAAACCATGGCGCTCTGAAAACTCCGCCAAAGCATTTAAATCATTATTTACCATTACTTCAGCAACTCTTCAATCACTAGACAAAAAGAAGTACAGCAGTTGGGTGTCATCGGCATAGAGATATGACCTGACACGCTTCAAACAAGAAATAAAATTATTCGTATACATTGTAAAAAGTAGAGGTCCCAATGTGGAGCCCAATGGTACGCTACACTTCATCAATTCCTCGATGACTGTCCCATGGACGTTTCAACGTACTGGAGAACAAAGCCAATAGCACCATTTTAAAAACCAACAAAATTTAGAACAGTAAGTCATGGCATACCATATCAAACGTCTTGGAATAGTCCAAAAGCACCAATATCGACGATTTTCCAACGTTCAAGGCTCTAAATATGTCATTGGTCAGACCTAATAAAGTTGTTGTACAACCGTACTCCTTTCTGAAACCCGACTGATTCATGGGTAAAACAGAGTTATTTTCTGAGAAAAATCTTATTTGCTTATCTATTATTTTTTCCAAAATTTTTGAAAGACAAGGTAAGATACTTATAGGATGTACAGTCCCTGGCCAAATTATTAGACGCACTGAATTTTTTTTAGTAATTTTATGTTTCTTAAGAGTTTTTATGCAATAATGGTATATTTAAACTACAATATTATTGATTTTTATTTAAAAGAATTGTTGTAGACTACATATTTGTATTTATTTTTAACATATGGCAACACTGTGTTGACAAAGTGATACATGAACGTAAATAAGTACAAACCTGTATCACTCGCGATCGGAATCGAGTCAGGTACGGACGTGTTTCTGTGGCTTTATGGACTGTGATTGTTTGTTTAACAGTTTTATACTACTCAGTTATTAGTTTATTTTGTATGCAGTGTTTTAAAAAAGTAATTGGACTATTTTCATTATGGGTAGAAAAGGCGATCTTTCACCACGTAAAAAAGCTGAAGTGAAGGCCCTTGTGATTGCGAAAACATTTACAAACCGAGAAATATCACGAAGATTGGAGGTTTTCTGAAGCTAAAGTACGACGCATAAAAAAGAAAATTGAGTCAGGGAAGGAATTAAGCCCGGAAAGAAAGAAAAGATGCGGTAGAAAACCAATTTTCACTCCACAGTCAGAGAGATGTTTGAAGAAAATTTGTGTAGAAAACAGATTTGCTACCACAAAGATAATAAAATCACAACTCCAAGATGCTAGCGTAAATGCTTCTGAGCGCACTGTTCGAAGAAAATTGAAAGAATTAGATTTTAAGGCCTGTCGCTCCGTCAGGAAGCCCAAGTTAACAGCTGCAATGAAAGCAAAGCGCCTGAAGTGGGCCAAACAATGGCAAGACAAAGATGTGGACTTCTGGAGATCGGTAAGATACAGCAATTTAATCAATAATTGATACATTATTATCATTTTCAGTTAAATAAAGCAAACAAACATGGAAGTTTATATATTTTTCCTATTTTTGACAGGTCTGCTTCAGTGACGAAAGCACATTCGAAATTTTGCAGAATAAAGCTCAGTATGTGCGTCGTCGTCATGGGGAAAAGTTTCATCCTGATTGTGTCGTCCCGACGGTTAAACATCCCACCAAAGTGATGATTTGGTCAGTCATCAGCGGCAAGGGCACTGGACGTCTGTACGTCGTCAAAGGAATAATGAGGCAAGATCAGTACAAAGAAGTATTACAAAATCGGTTGATTCCGCAGCTCAGAGAATGGTTTCCAAATGCATGAAAGTGAATGGTTCCATTCACTTTCATGCAAGATGGAGCTCCCTGCCACACTGCTCGGTCTGTTAAAGCTTTTTTGGCAGAAAAAAATATCCCTCTGTTGGATTGGCCGGGTATGAACCCCATTGAAAATGTGTGGGAGCTGATGAAAAGAGAAGTGGCTAAAGATGTGATTACCAACAAAACCCAGCTCCTAGAAAAGATTATTCATGTGTGGAATCATCATCCTCAAATGCAGGAGACAGTACAATCTTGCATTGATAGCATGCCGCGCAGAATTAAAGCTTTGATAGCGGCTAAAGGTGGCTCAACTAAATATTGACTTTTACTAACATTAATTTCACTTTTTATGTCAAATAAATAGGTAATTGATTGGATAATATAAAAATAAAAAACAAATCAATTTAAAATAATAAAACGGTACAATATCACTCGGTAATTAATATTTTACATGAAATCTTGCAGTGCGTCTAATAATTTGGCCAGGGACTGTAGTTCATGAAAAGATTTAATATCATTGTTTTTTGATAAGGGTGTAACACAAGCTATTTTCCACGTATCTGGAAATATCTCTTCTAAAATGCAACAATTCATTATATTAGTAAGGAAAGGTAAAATCCTGGGATAACATAAGCACAACATTTCCAAATCTATAGAGTCCGAACTTGTAGCTAGTGATTTTATTCTAACAAATTGAGATTTTACTTCATCTGTAGTGACAGTAAAACACTCAAATTTTTCTTCTATGTTTGTTTTCATGTTATTTAAATAATATTCTATCAAATTTGGATCCGTATGTTGATCATTTCTTGAGAATTGCAAACAATGATCATTAATAGCAGAAGGTCTATTTAAGGCTTCAAGATGCTTAGCTGTAGATTTATTCACAATATCCAAGTTTCTCAGTCTTTGCCACAATGTTCGGCTGTTACCGTTAATCGCGCAGAATTCTAAATATTTTCTTTTTTCAGTTCTTAGAGCGATGTTAGTTTGATTGCGTTACTGTTTATAATAGTTCCAATGTTCTTGATTTGTTGTTCTATTGTATTTATGAAACGCTCTATCTTTCAGTCTAATCATAGTTTGCACAGTGTCTGTCAGCCAAACTGATTTTTGTTTCTTTATTACAACGGGTTTTAACGGAGCCAGAACATCAAAAATATTTAATATTGGCGTGTTCAAATATGAAAGTTTGTCATTAATGTCAATAATATACACAATGTCCTCAAATGGGGCATTTTCTAAAAAAGTTCTAATAAGTCCCGATCGATACGTTTTAAATTTCTTATTATACAATGCTTTTTACTTTCTGCTACTAAATTAATATCAAGGCAGCAATCCACAAGCGCATGATTGGAAACCTGAGGGAAATTTTTCGTTGAGGCAGTATATACTTTCTCATCTTTAGATATCAAAATTAAATCTATCAAGCTATTCGTTTTATTCGTAATTCTAGTAGGTATGTTTATAATTTATTGCAACTTAAAGTTTCTATACAAAACAATAAAATCCTGACACTTTTTTTATATGAATCTAAAAAATTTAAATTAAAGTCGCCATCACAAAAAATACTACTGCACTCCGTTAAAAAGGGTGACAGAGAATCTTCAAAGTTATTCAAAAATTCACAAAATTATCCCTTAGGAAGTCTATACAATGAACCTGCAGCATATGGAATATTGTTGAAATATTGTTAAAATGAAATTTAACCCGTAACTGTTCCAAATGGTCTGTCCGAATAGAATTGAAAACATCATAATTAAAATTACTCCTAAAGTACATGTCCACTCCGCCACCTCTTGTTACTCTATCAGTTCTAATAAAGATGTAGGTTGGAATTTGTACTTGATCATTTGAAATATTCTCACCCAACCATGTTTTCCGATATACCTAATATGTCATATTTTTCCTGCCATAATATATTTTTAATTTCAAAAAAATGAGCCAAATGGAATTATATTAAAATAAAATTTAACAATCTACTTTAATAATACCCTCGTACGCTTTGATTTTAATGGAAGCTGTTGAAAATATGCTGCTCTGAAACCAAAATGTTGGTGTAAATATGTGGATATGTTATCTTTCCATATGGTTCTCTACTTCTTTAGATATGACAAGCACAAAAATGTTTTTGTTTAATTGTGAAAACTGTAATAAAAACTAATTGCTACTAATATTCTGCAATATTAATGATACACTTAGGGTCCTTTTTGCATTACCAGTTAGCAATATTTCACAAAAAAAATATTTATTTTTGCAGCAGACTTTGAGCTGTAAACAACAAGTATTATCTTTGACCTTTCATCGATGGGTATACCGTCTCTCTTCAACTCGCTTTCAAAACTCCCTCTTACTCTCATTTAGGTATTTGAATGTTCATCTCAGCTGTGCGAATCGTTGTGGATTATTTTTTAGAGTTACGTAGGTGGGTCATTTATAAAAATTGTCAACTATGTTCAAATTTAATTAAAAGAAGTATTTGGTGTGGTTGGGTAATTGTTCGAAGTTGATGAGAGAGGTATCCGACAGGGATGCAATTTGTCACCTCTGCTATTTAATATTTATCCTAAGGTCATATTTGGTGAGGCTCTCGAGAATGTAAATGCTGGAATAACCGTCAAGAGAGAAAACGTAAACCAAATATATGGTAATTAGCCTGAGTAATGTTGACCCTGGGCAACTACTCTTAGAATCCACAAAAATAGAACAGGCAAAAAAGCATATATACTTGGATACAATTGTTAATGATCAGTGGGATCACTCTATAGAAATCAAAACCCGTATAGAAAAAAGCAAGAACAGCTTTCAACAAACTACGTCCTCTCTTTAAAAGCCACTTCGCACTAATCTTATGGAAATTGGATCCCGGTCAAATCGGCTGAGAATGTATTATGTTATGCTGGTAGATTAGGAATTATCGAGCGTAGAATCAGTAAAAAAGATCGTTGAGATAATGCTATTTTTGTGTTTTTTAAGGACTTATTTTGACAGAACAACAATTTTTCGTAAAAAATTCCAACGGGATTATATGTTTTTTGGATTGCTAATTATGAATATAATAATTATTTTGATCTATTTCCCTCTTACTGTCGAATATTGGCCATTTTGGCCATTTCTGGAGTCTATTTTTATTTAATTCGGCTAGAACATATTCTAACGGAATTTCATGTTTTTTGAGTTGATAATTACGAATATAATAATTCGAATAGCGTTTATTTTTGGCCATATAATTTTCACCATTCTTTCTTAACAAGAGTTGTTGAAAATAAAGTATAAGTTTTATATGTTCTAATCTAATTAAATCCAGAAAAGGACCAAAAGTTTGCCAAAAATATACGCTATAGGAAAGTAGGATCAAATTGGTTCAAAATAATTATTTTATTCAAAATTATTAACTCAAAAATATAAAATTCCGTTAAAATTTTTCGTAAAAATATATTCTAGACGAATTAAAACAAAAAAAGACTCCAGAAGTGGCCAAAATGGCCAATATTCGAAAGTAGGAGCGAAATGGGTCAAAATAATTATTACCTTCATAATTAGCAAACCAAAAAACATATAATCTCGTTGAAATTTTTCGTAAAATCATGTTCTAGTCAAAATAAGTCCTTAAGAAAACATAAAAAATAGCATTTTTACTAATTCCATGCTCGATAATTTCTAATCTATGCATTTTTGGACTCTTTTTTTTTGATCAGAATGGCTTGAAGCATAACATACTACATTTTCAGTCGATTTGACCGGGATTCAATTTCCATAAGAATAGTGCGGGGTCTTTGGGACTAAAATCAAACTGCTTTGTTGTTACATGTTCAGAGTATTACTATACGGGGTAGAAAGTAAACTGAAGCAGCCAGCAACAGGATTACTGCTTTTGAGATGTGGACGTATGGACGAATATTGCGAATATCTTGGGTAGATCATGTCACAAATGAACAAATATATCAAAAGACGAAAACAGAACAAAAGTATGGACTGTTTCAGTTAGTATTACAGGAGAAAGTAGTTGGAAAGAGAGATATAGGGAGAAGGAGAATTTCATGCTTTAATAATTTGAGAATTTCATTTTTCACATAACGACAGATCTGTTTTGGGAAGCAGTGGACAGGCTAAAGATTGATTGCTAACATTCGGCACGGATAAACATTCGACGAAGAAGAAGAAGATGCGTCTCCAATTCACTTGAGGAATCACCCATAATTATATGCATCCTGTAAATGGGTCATTCTTTTACAAACCCTGTAGGTATTTTCGATTTGCCCTTTTTTATGGCCATACGTGAAATTAGTCGACAGGTATATCGGGATTTTTCTTCTAAATTTAATAAGTTTTTCGGTTAATAATGTCGATTTTGCTAAGAGTTAGCGTCACTAATACACTTGTTGGTATACTCTAGTGACATCTATGGCGTTTTGTAAGGTAAACATACGCTTTCAAAAGCCAGTTCGTTATTAATTGTCATTGTGCGAAAAACATAGTTCTTCATAGACTTGAATATGTCGTGTTTCGTACCAGAAAAAGACGTCTTGCGGGGAAGTTTAATAACTTTCTTTCATTTGCAGAAAACGGATGCTGAAAGTTATTGATTGTTGGTTGAAGCTTATGGTGAACATGCTCCAACCCAAAAAACTTGAGTAGACCCAGACCAGCCTTCAACATCACAACCAGAGCGCAATATGCAGGGAAAGAAAGCTTTGCTGTGTATTTGGTGGGATAGTAGAGGAGCTGTGTATTACGAACGCTGAAACCTGGTGAAATGATTTCTGGCGATCTTCACCGACAACCATTGATAATGTTGAACCGAGCATTGAAGGAAAAACGACCAGAATATGTCCAAAAACACGACAAAGTCATTTTTCAACATGAAAATGCTCGGTCCCATGTTGCAAAATGTGTTAAAAACTCTTTGGAAAATATCAAATGGGATGTTCTACCTCACCCGACGTATTCACCGGACTTAGCCCCTTCCGACTGCGAAAAAATTGACCTTATTAATTCGAAACACCTATTGTATTTTGCAAAATATGGGTATTATAAATTATCGTAGTCCACTAATCAATGGTATATTAAAAAGCAATATCTCCGGTTCTATTTATCGTATAAACTTCGTTCTTCCGCCATTTTATTGCTATTTATGTTGGGTTTCGCAAAGTATAACCGTGGAATTTTTTAATTGTTTATAAAAAATAATAATAATGAAGTCGTTTAAATAATTTTTTCATGCTTGCCCCCACCACTTATAAAATCGAAAAAAATACCGTTATATTCGCTATGTTTTAATCTAAAAAAAAATTTATTTTTGAAAAGTGGGGGCTCTATTAGGTCGGAAAATGTTAAATAATTTCGAACGCACGTCACGCGGCGCGCGCATAAAGTTCTAACGGGGTCTCGTTTCCGTTTGCGCCCATTTCTTGCTTTTTATCATCCTTTTATACTAGTACTTTTATATGAAAATCATAAACTCCTGGACAAAATTAACGCAACAGTCTGAAAATTAATTTATCTTTTTCATATGACAGTTTTAAAGTTTATCGAGTATTTGAATAGTAAGCTATGCATATTTTGTTTCGTTGTTCATGACAAAAATCAAAACAGTTCCTTTAGATTTACAGTTTTAAAGAATTTTTTTAGAAGATAAACAATTGTCTGTAATAATGCGATAGATTTTCTTTAAAAGTAAGCTTATAAATTGTTCCCTTTTTCAAAGTAATACGTTTTTGTGGTAGACTGTTTTATTTTTGACCCCGAAGAATTAGATAAATGAATCGAACAAGGAATTTAACTAAACGCGAGGTAGTGCGACCCTCAGTTTTATTGGACGAGGGATATTGTCAGAGTTATGTTGCCAATTTGTTAGGCAAACATCGTTCCACGATAAGTCGTTTGGTAAGACGCTTGAATGAAGTAGGAACTTATTCTAGAAGGCTAGGGCAAGGGCGAAAACGATGCATTAGCGACCTAGATGAACGTTTTATAAGACAATATGCTTTAAGAAACAGGGCTGTCACCAGTTCTATAATAAGAAACGAACTCGAAGCTGTTCGCAACGTCACAATTTCTTCTAAAACAGTTAGAAGACGGTTAAATGAAGCTGGATTAAACAGTAGGAGACCAGCCACTGCGCCCTTGCTTACTAGAGAGAACAGAGTTGCCAGGTTACGTTTTGCTCGAAATCACGAAAATTGATCTGTGGATGATTGACAATAAGTTTTTTTTCACAGATGAAACTAGGGTTAGTCTAAAACATCCAGATGGTCGTGAGCGAGTATGGCGAAGACCAGGAGACAGGTTTGCTCCTTGCAATATCTCTGCAAGGATTCCATTCGGCGGTGGCTCTGTTATGTTCTGGGGTGGCATCTGCTTTGATGCTCGCACAGAGTTAGTTCCTGTCCATACGAGATCCATGAATGCTGACTACTATCTTGAGAATATTGTAATAGAACATGTGATGCCTTTCGCTCATTTTGTGTGGCACAATTTCCTGTTTATGCAAGACAACGCTCGGCCTCACGTGGCTAGGTAGGTACTCGATTATCTTAATCAAGTTGAAATACCGATTATGCAATGGCCACCAAAAAGCCCGGATCTGAATCCGATAGAACATGTATGGGATCACCTTAAGAAAAATGTGAAACATATACCCGCACCTAAAAACCTGAGGGAACTTGAAAATGCAGTTATCACAGAATGGGAGCAAATTCCTCAAGATTTTATCCAAAATTTAATTAGAAGCATGCCTAGGCACATAAACGCTGCCATCCGAAGTAGAGGAGGTAACACACGCTACTAGTGTCCCAGTTATACTATTAATTTTGCTACTAGTGTCCCAGTTAATTTTTTTCGTTATTACATAATTTCAACGATTTTGTTATTAGGTCTTAAGAATAATTTTGATTCGAATCTTATAGAGAAATTTGGTAGCTAATTCATTTTTAAAGTATCCGAATAAGTTTTTTCTAACTTTTAGTGTAATCAATGTTAATAAAAAATTATTAAAATTAATTCATTATAGAGATTTGTATGATTTAATATATTGTTGCGTTAATTTTGACCAGGAGTGTATATACATTATCCAAAAGAGGAACAAGTAGAAACTGATCCGTATTATTAGACTAAATGTTCAAATGCACACTCATTGACAACTTAGAAACGTAATTATTGAATACTGGAACAGACACAAACTCCGCTGAAATAAAATTTAAAAAATTACGTATTTTTCGGTTGGGGCAAGTGTGTAATACAAAAACAAAAAGAAATATTTTTAGAACTGTGGATTTGCGGGAGTAACACCGATCTTTTACCAGCTAGGAAATATTATTTTTGAAACTGTATGAAGTACTTCGGAAAGTAACATAATATCTTCTCGATTTGATGTGGAATGCAATAGTGATGACCTAAAGCCAAAGATTTAATTGGCAACTGAAGTCGTGCAATTCGAATAGGCATAATTTCACTGATGCATTTAGATTTCTCTACATCTATCGATTTATTTCAGCGGCATGTAAAATATCTCATTTCTTCATTTTCCGGCAATTTATTTACGTGGAGAGACTCAAATCGGTAAATACCAGGTCAGAGGTGAAACTTATTATGGATAATGCAACAAGCGACGTAACGTGTAACCACCGCTGGTGAAAAATTATTTTTCCCTCCAGCTATAAATTTAAATAGCGGACATGTTTAACGGTTCAACAACGAACAATATCGTTTGGGTACCGGGATTAAGCATTATATTAATAGGCACCTTTCGCTTCGATTACAAAATGTGTCGATAAATCAAATCCAAAATATAAAACGGATTATATAAGTTACTAATTGAAAAGATTTATATTAGGGGCATCTACAAACCTGTGTGGTAAACTTTATCCCGATGAACATATAAAGTTTTCACAAAAATAAAAATTAAATAAATTCTTGAATAATAAGAAAATTGACTATTATTGTGTTATATTACTGTTTTAAAGAGAGATAGATGATTAAATTACAAAAATTCATAAGAAAGGAGACAAAAATAATTGCGATAACTATAGGGGAATAACGGTTACAGGATCTATTAGCAGAATATACGGAAAAATACTTAAAAATAGAATAGAAACGGAATACGCGGACGTAGAAGCTGAAGAATCGGCAGGCTTTAGAGCAGGAAGATCCACAATAGACCATCTCTTCTCACTGACACAAATCCTAGAAAAGAAAACCGCATTTGATCAGGAAGTCCATGTCTTGTTTGTTGATTTAAAAAAGGCCTACGACAGCGTGCCCCTAATGAGATTGTGGGAAACACTACAACAGAGTAATGTAAGCACCGAAATAATTAAAGTCGTAAAATCCTTATACCAAGATGCAAGAAGTAGTGTGAAAACCAAATATGGTATAACAACAGGGTTCCAGGTCACAAAAGGTCTCAAACAGGGCTGTTGTACATCCCCAACGCTATTTAAAATCTATTTGGAGAGTGCACTGAAGAACTGGAAAAGGAAACGCAGCAGTATGGGATTACCACTGGATGACGATACTACATTGTACGAGTACACGCTGTCATTCGCAGACGACCAGGTAGTAGTCGATGATATGGAATACAAGACAGGAAACTTATGGAGGAATATGAAAAATAGAGCCTAGAAGTCGGAGTACATGGGCGTCGGAGAACAACAGCAGGACTTGAACACAGGACACATCATTAAACACTGTTCCAGTTATAAGTATTTGGGAACGAGAATATCTAGGGACGGAACACTGGAAGAAGCAATATTCGAGAGGAATATCCAAGGAAAAAAAGCGATTGCAATGCTTAATAGTATACTATGGGACAAAAACATAATCATTGAAAATAAGAAGAGAATTTACAACTCAATAGTGAAAAGTGTAATAACTTACAGCTCCCAGGTGTGGCCATTGAAGGAAAGAATAGAAAAAATACTAAAAGCTACAGAAATGGATTTCTGGAGACCAGCAGCCAGAAAATCTAGAAAAGACTGCATAACAAATGATACGATGACACGAGCTTTAGATATAAAGCACGATATAGTGGACGAAATCAGAACTCAAGAGTTGGTATGGTACGGACATGTACAGAGAATGTCACAAGACCGACTACCTAAAAAGATTTTAAATTGGAACCCTCAGGAAAAAAGAAAGCGAGGAAGACCACGCCAAAACTGGAGAGCAGGAATCAACAAGGAAGTACTAGAGAGAGATCTGGAGGAGGAGGGATGGAGAAACCGGGAGGAGTGAAAATTAGGCATCGGAAGACGTTATAAAACCGATTGATATATATATATATATATATATATATATATATATATATATATATATATACATATATATACACATATATATACACATATATATATATATATATATATATATATATATATACATATATATATATATATATATAATATATATATATATATATATATATATATATATATATATATATATAGATATATATAGATATATATATATATATATATATATATATATATATATATATATATATATATATATATATATATATATACATATATATACATATATATATATATATATATATATATATATATATATATATATATATATATATATATATATATATATATATATATATATATATATATATATATATATATATATATATATATATATATATATATATATATATATATATATATACATATATATATATATATATATATATATATATATATATATATATATATATATATATATATATATATATATATATATATATAGATGATGATATATAAATTTATTGTTAAATAAAAGATCTAAGAGTAATAATGTATTCTCTCGACGTTTTTTTTGGGCGCTGCAAAATGTAAGTATATTCAAAAATATATTATTTTAACGGTTATTAAGTGAATAATACAAAAGAATGGTGATTGTACATTTTTATTGCACTTTAAATTATAAGATTTTTTTTTATATTCTAGATGTTAGCATTATTTTTTATCAGGATAAATGGACCACTGATGAAAACTATAGCACCTCCTTGTCTGCAAGATAATTTCACAAAAAATAATCCAATATGGAAAAATATAAATTAAACTTTAAAAAAAAAAATTTAATTTTCGGATTTTTTTTGATCCTTTCATTATTGCGCGTATTTTATATATTTTTTTTACAGTATAATTTTTATTGCTAACAGTATCTTTATACTCTTATTTCTTGTCCTGCTGTTTGATGTGAGAAAATTTTTGGTTAGTTCAGTTTAGTGATATTTTAGTGAATATGGAAACAGTCGTTGCAAATCAAAGGGTTTTTTTGAATAATAAAATTATTTTGGTTGACCATTTTTAATGATCTATCCTGCAATATATATATATATATATATATATATATATATATATATATATATATATATATATATATATATATATACATATACAAATACATATACATATATATATATATATATATATATATATATATATATATATATATATATATATATATATATACACACTCCTGGACAAAATTAACGCAACAATCTGAAAATTAATTTTTCTTTTTCTTATGTCAGTTTTAAAGTTTATCGAGTATTTGAATAGTAGGCTATGTATATTTTGTTTCGTTGTTCATGACCGAAATCAAAACAATTCGTTTAGATTTACAGTTTTAAAGAATTTTTTAGAAGATAAACAATTTTCTGTAATAATGCGATATAGATTTTCTTTAAAAGTGAGCTTATAAATTGTTCCCTTTTTCAAAGTAATACGTTTTTGTGGTAGACTGTTTTATTTTTGACCCCGAAGAATTAGAAAAATGAATTGAACAAGAAATTTAACTGAACACGAGGTAGTGCGAGCCTCGGTTTTATTGGACGAGGGATATTGTCAGAGTTATGTTGCCAATTTGTTAGGCAAACATCGTTCCACAATAAGTCGTATGGTAAGTAAGTAGGAACTTATTTTAGAAGGCTAGGGCAAGGGCGAAAACGATGCACTAGCGACCTGGATGAACGTTTTATAAGACAATATGCTTTAAGAAACAGGACTGTCACTAGTTCTATAATAAGAAACAAACTCGAAGCTGTTCGCAATGTCACAATTTCTTCTAAAACAGTTAGAAGACGGTTAAATGAAGCTGGATTAAACAGAAGGAGACTAGCCACTGCGCCCTTGCTTACTAGAGAGAACAGAGTTGCCAGGTTACGTTTTGCTCGAAATCACGAAAACTGGTCTGTGGATGATTGGACACAAGTTTTCTTCACAGATGAAACTAGGGTTAGTATAAAACATCCAGATGGTCGTGAGCGAGTATGGCGAAGACCAGGAGAGAGGTTTGTTCCTTACAATATCTCTGCAAGGATTCCATTCGGCGGTGGCTCTGTCATGTTCTGGGGAGGCATCTGCTTTGATGCTCGCACAGAGTTAGTTCCTGTCCGCATGAGATCCATGAATGCTGACTACTATCTTGAGAATATTGTAATAGAACATGTGATGCCTTTGGGTCATTTTGCGGGGCCCAATGTCCTGTTTATGCAAGACAACGCTCGACCTCATGTGGCTAGGTAGGTACTCGATTATCTTAATCAAGTTGATATACCGATTATGCAATGTCCACCAAAAAGACTGGATCTGAATTCGATAGAACATGTATGGGATCACCTTAAGAAAAATGTGAAACGTCATATACCTGCACCTAGAAACCTGAGGGAACTTGAAAATGCAGTTATCACAGAATGGGAGCAAATTCCTCAAGATTTTATCCAAAATTTAATTAGAAGCATGCCTAGGCGCATAAACCCTGTCATCCGAAGTAGAGGAGGCAACACACGCTACTAGTGTCCCAGTTACACCATTAATTTTGCTACTAGTGTCCCAGTTTATTTTTTTCATTATTACATAATTTCAACGATTTTGTTATTAGGTTTTAAGAATAATTTTAATTCGAATCTTATAGAGAAATTTGGTAGCTAATTCACTTCTAAAGTATCCGAATAAGTTTTTTTCTAACTTTTAGTGTAACCAATGTTCATAAAAAAAATTATTAAAATTAATTCATTATTGAGATTTGTATGATTTAATATATTGTTGCGTTAATTTTGTCCAGGAGTGTATATATATACATATACGTATACATATATATATATATATATATATATATATATATATATATATATATATATATATATATATGTATATATATATATAAAGATACAGGAATTTTTAGATGAATTCTGCGTCACTTGAAACCCAAAAAATGATTTTGCAGTGCCGATTGCCATTTGTTGTTTGGCGGAAAATTTAAAAGTCCTGAAGTCACTCTGGGTGTCAAAATATCAAAAATATTGCAATAAATTGCAATATTTCACAAAAGACAATTATTTTTGTAGCATGTCTCAAAACATATCTTTCTTCAACCCGCTTTAAAAACTCAGGAGAGGTATATATATATATATATATATATATATATATATATATATATATATATATATTATATTATATATATATATATATATATATATATATATATATAAATATATATATATATATATATATATATATACTCTAACTCTAAGAAAACTTATAGGATCACTTCGGTCTCCGTCTGTCTATCACACTCAAATCTATTTAACGGAGAAAGTTGAAATTTAGCACAAATATAGAATTTGATAGCCCAATCAGAGCCGTGTAGTTTTGAAAATTAAATTTTAACTTAAGGGGTTAGTTTTGAGGGGTAAAATCGGAAGTAAAAGAAAATAATTTTACCAGGTCATCGAGTGGCTTGTCAAATGGCAGTTTATGAAAATTAGAGTTCAGTTATAAATGTGATGTAATACTGGCGCATCCTTTTCTTTGTATTATTTTAAACAAGTACGACAAAATTATCAGGAATGCATTACGTTGGATATTTTCTCTAGTATAAAAAAAATATTCAGTTAGCTTAACAATACAATGGAGGTTTTTTTAATATACTTTTCAGTACCCACACTGGTGTCCAACGGATAGATACCGAAAGAAAATAATTTTATTTTATTTGTTTATTATTAAACAAATATTTGGGTAGTAAATATTTGTTTTATACTTTTGTTACTAGATTCTAGATTGAGCTAGACCAACTTATTGGCTATTAGGTAGCTAAGATGCTAAAACTATTATACATTATTGTGTACGAAAAAACATCAAAATACATATTAGAACTTAAAATATATACATGTCAGGAACCTAATTGACTTAGTCTAGGTGAAGATTTAATTGTATTTTAAAAACAATCACCGTACAGAATACTAAGATTGCAAGCCTGACTTGCACTTGGCTGGTTTTATTTTATAAGGAGTTCTATGTCTACTCCCTGGTAATCGCTTTTTAAATTACATATAAGTTTTTAGAATTTTATCGTTGGAAAGGTATATGTATATATATATATATATATATATATATATATATATATATATATATATATATATATATATATATATACATACATATATGTGTGTATGTGTATGTGTGTAAGGAAACGCCTTTTGTATTCATATGCCCTTAGCTCCTTTTGAAACTGGTTACGCCACTGCAAATAATATGTTATTTTTCTACATAATCTCTTGCATTCCCAATATATTTCTCATGCTATTACACAACAAGAAGCTAGATCTGGTTAGTGTGGTTGATGTTGTAAGATCTGAAATCTCCATCTTCGAGTGATGTTAAAGTTGTAGCAGCAGTACGAGGGCGCACGTTGCCTGAACGATAAGAATATCTTTGGATAAAAAGCTTAAGGAATTTCTTACAAGAAGTCAGAGAGAGCATTATGTCAGAAAAAGATGTGAAATAATTTGGTTTTCAGGATATAATGTATGGTGCAACGTAGCTTCTCGCTTGCTTCCCGCCGCACGCAATCACGTGTTATTTATTTTTATTTAGTATTGATGTAACGATACTTTGGATTATTTATTAAAAATATATTAATTTTTAAGTACTGATAACTGAATAAATGCTGCGTTTATTCTAGTATCTTTTAAAAGAAAGTCCGATCAGTGCAATGCATATATTTGATTCAAAATTTGAAAGAATGCCCGAGTCCGCGCGCGCAGTCTTCTTCAAGCTACGTTGCCACAGCAATAATTCACTTCATAAAATACATTAAAAAGTAATATTTATCTAATATTTTTGCAACAACTGGGTGGTAAACTGTCTTCATATTTTAACAAACGAAAGCAAAGTATTTTTTTTGTATATATTTTTTTTGCGACTTTTTACTTTTTAATGCACATACGACAACAAAAATTGTAAAAAACGCATGCTTTTATATGTAGTATAGGTTGCTGTCTTTTACGTGTTAAATATTTGAAACTTATAATTAATTAAGGCAATACGGCATGGTAAACCATATTCATATTGAAGCAGTGAATGCATGATGCTAAAATCTATTATTTCTCAAAATTTCAAGCAGTTACTCGTAAGAAAGACCTTAACAATGATATGAGTGGCCAAAAGTTCTTACCACAAAAACATTGTTTCAAAGAGTGAGGAACGTTCGCTTTTAAACGCATTTATCCACTCGTATACTCTTCTCTCACTAATGCAGTTTTCTTTATAATTTTCCAACATATTTCTAAGCGTTTCACGAGGTTTTACGATCTCTTGGCATAGAAGTCTGAAATATGGAAGATGTCGTTACAAAAATGGATCCTCCTCGTCATTTATTTTTGCATGCTCCGTACTTTTAAAATAAGGACAAAGATCACTAACAATCACCTTTTAATCTACTATAAACATAGCTGTATATTTTTCTACATTAAAAATTAATGATTTGATTATACATTATCTAACCTCTTCTATTATAGCTCCGATTCAACAGTAATTCACACCACATTAATTCACGACAACTGCTAAGCCGTTTTAGGAATTTAGTTAGATAAGACTTACAAGTAATTAATATTTATACGTTCAGAACCATAGCATAATCTATACGGGAACCATGCCCACGAGGCAAGCACTCAAGATAATTAACTCGCAACGAAATTTTTAGATGACACGCCCATCTTGAAGTTATTATCTTAAGTAAGCTGTAATCGATACTTAGGAAAAATACCATCAGATAAGGTGTTTTATTATTAACCTTTGACTGCTGACATGCGGTATATCGGGCTATATTGTTATGGCAATAAACGAGTAATTGGTACAGAAAATATCTCAATTTTTGCAGTAAAACTATAGCCATACCGTGTTTCCTTGTCCTTAACAAAAATAATCGAATTTTCAATAATGTATATATATCCAAAAGATGCATGAGATTCCATCGAAACGTCAGCGAAATCATCCTTCAAGGGACTTTAAGCTAACACGGCATACCCGAAAAACCACTACTATATTTCACACCCGTGAGAACATTCGTCAAAACATATATATATATATATATATATATATATATATATATATATATATATATATATATATATATATATATATATATATATATAAAACCGTACTTTACATTAATGGGCAGCGAACTTATCTGATATCGGTCTGTGGGATGTGACATTTTTAAACTGTCAAGGATATTACATTAGATAGACCTAACAATGGTTAAAACAAAGAATCACACAAAAAGGAACGTCCGATTAAATAAAAATTCTTGTGCGGTAGTCCAACACCATTTGAACACCAACCACAATTTCGACTATGATAACGTAAAAATCTTACATCAAGTAGAAATTTCAAAAATAGATTATTTCTGGAGATGTACTATGTAAACAAGATCAATGAAACCATAAATTTTAAATCCGATACTAACCAGTTGAGCAATATTTATTGTAACATCATAAAAAAATAAAGACTAATATACAAAAATACACCAGGTAACTTCAAAGGAAAGGAAAAAAAAGAAAGAAAAAATAATAAAAATTGTCTGCACACCACGAATAAATTCAGTGGTTCTTAGATGTTAATATAAAATAGATGTTTAATATGCTTTTAAGTGAAAGAAAGGGCTAACTCACATTTCATAAGTAAACGTTTTATACTATTTGATACTTTTTAAATTTTTTTCTGTTGTCATCGATTTGTTATATTCGTGCAACTTATATTTAGTAACAAAAGAGAAAGTTTTTTCATTTTCTTTTTCCTGTTATCATAAATATGGTTTTCCACTCAACTAATAATGTGTCTTTTGTTTTAATCTTACAGTTATTCTTGAAGATGTCAAAAAATTATTGGCGAAATATTGAGTTTAAAAAAAAATGAGTTTTTTTTATTCATATACAAACCGATACCCGTTAAGTTCGCTGCCCATATGTATATATATGTATGTATATGTATGTATATATATATATATATATATATATATATATATATATATATATATATATATATATATATATCTTCTTCTCCAGCTTATTGCATCCATTGTCGGATAAAAGCCTCCCTCAACTGCTGCCATTGTTCTCTTTCGTTTGCTCTTCTCATCCAGTCATGTCTAGTTAATGTTTTCATGTCATCTGACCTCCTAGTGTGTGGTCTTCTTCTGCTGCTTTTATTTTTACGTGGTCTCCATTCTATAATTTCTCATGTCCACCGATTGTCCCTCGTCCTTCCAATATCCCCTGCCCGGTTCCGCTTTAATGTACATACCCTTACTATTACATCCGTTACCATCATTCTTCATCTTATTTATGTTTTTTGTATGCGATGATTATGCTTAATGTTTAAAATTTTTTTCTTCATGGCTCGTTAGGTCACTTGTACTTTATGGATTATAATTTGATTTAGTGCTCATACTCAGTATATATCACCACTACACCAAACACTTTATTTTTGCACTCGACGCGCGTTTCGCTAACCATGTTAGCTTCATCAAAAGCGATGATTGACTAAAGCTAAACTACAAATTTACCCTATTTATACTTAGCCTAACCCTTGAATTACTCAAGCGAAACTAATGACATAGACCAGACCATCAGTTCCGGTCAAGTAACCAGTAGAGCGGACTATAAGGAATAGGCCCTCTATCTTTATTTAAACTACTTTTACATTTTATGATTTCCATACTTTCGTATGCGTTCAACAATCTCCTATCAGATACATTTTTTATTAATCTTAGATTATCCAATGTTACAGTATGATCAGCTTCGAGGGCATGTTCGGCAATGCTAGACTTTTCTATTCTATTATATTTTAAGTGTGCTAAATGTTCTTTAAATCGTGTTTTAATTGACCTTTTAGTTTGCCCAACATACTTTTTGTCACAATCATTACAACTAATTTTATAAATTCCACTTTTCTCACAATTAGGAATCTTATCTTTGGGATTTCCTAAGATTGTCTGATGACTTATAGACTAAGGTGAGGCCAACCTTATTAAATACCTTATCGAGTTTTTAATAAGGTAGGCCTCACCTTAGTCTATAAGCCATCAGACAATCTGAGGAATATCTTAGGAAATCCCAAAGATAAGATTCCTAATTGTGAGAAAAGTGGAATTTATGAAATTAGTTGTAATGATTGTGACAAAAAGTATATTGGGCAAACTAAAAGGTGAATTAAAACACGGTAAATGGTTCTCGAGGTAAAAGCGCACTAACCGACAGACAGAGAGACGTTGCATTTTATATATATTATAGATATCGATTATTATTATATAACCTGGCCGAAGAATATATGTATGGATTTAAAAAGACATGTAAATCGGATAAGTGATTTTCGCGTGATAAACGCACTAATGGACAGACAAACAGACAGAGAGACATTACATTTTATACATATTATAGATTATAGATTATAGATATTCTCTGCTACATAATATTGTTCCATATTTAATGGTTTAGGCTGTGAATTGCAAGGGAACGCGCTAGCGGCAAACTTTTTCCCGACTTCATTCACTATTATCGTCACTGCTCATTCCTTATGCTACCTATCGTAATAAAATATAGCCTATAACCTAGCCAGAGAACAGTACCCATCCTTTCATACCAAAATTCCAATCTAATGACGTAGTACCTAATTTGTACTTAACCGGTTCTTTCCTGGTTACTCGACCTTTTTCCCTTTTATTTTGAGTGATCCCTTACTTCTGTCAGTTGTCGTCCCTGTCAGCGCCTTGTCAAACTTGTCATTTCTTTCTTCAGATCACAGGTGGTTAATTAATTTTCATTTTTCAGCATCCAAGGTTTCTAATGGCATCCTGAATAGTGGCTGTTTTATTTCAGTGTTGGTCTTTGTTGTGACAATTGTTATTTATGGTCATTCTTGTTAGATTAATTCGCACACTGCATGTGAGTCACTTGCAAAATTTATTTTGGTACTTCTTCATAGTAATAATAATAATGTATATTTCTTCATGACAACAATGCTTTTAAACAACAATAAGAATTTATTAATAATTATAAAATTAAAATTACAATTAAACAATTAAAAATTAAGAATTAAAAATTAAACCTAACAATATTAATTTTCTATGCCCAACTTTCCTTATTGGTTGCTTCGTTGTCTCTTTTTCAGTTCGTGCCCTGATGAAGGTACCAACCTAGGACCGAAATATTGGCTAAATGAATATTGCGTGAACATCTGTTGTGCCCCTTTACCGAGCTCCTCAACTATTTTCATATTTTAGGATTTTGTTAGATACGGCAACTTTTGCTTTCTCTCTCTTTATTGTTTATTATATATATATATATATATATATATATATATATATATATATATATATATATATATATATATATATATATATATAAATTAAGGTTAATAATTGTTATAACTCAGGGACTAGGACACCTAGAAATGCTTGTAAAATGATGAATACTTTTTATTTTCATAGTTTTATGAGTATTTTAACTTTATATATAGAAGCAATAAAAAAATGCAGGAGAAGGCAGTAAAACTTAAGTATAAAAGAGAATACTTTTTTTTATATAAGAGAGGTTATTTTTACAAATCTCTTTGAACGATTGGACAATTTTATTTTGAAGGAAATTTCTCTTTTTCATATTAGAAACTTGTTTTTGCAAGTGAACAATTTTTTTTTTATCGCTCACCTTCCTGACTCAGTAGGCATTTTACCCTTTTTCCATATCTCAAGGATATCAGCGATGATGTCGTAAAACCCGTTATCCAAATACCGAAACATACATTTTTGTATTTCACTGCACCTTTTAACAACGCGGTAGTGCTGCCACGGACGTTATTTGCATTTCTGCAGACAACTACTACCTATGTAAATGGAATGGAATAAAACATGCTTTCTCGCATCCTTACAGCGTTTATTCCATTGGCCATTTATATCAGCTATCGAGATAACCACCGTCTATGACTGCTCGACCTTCCCCTCTAATAAAAAAGCAAAATTGTGGACTAATGGCCATAATAACAATTTGTCTACAATTACTGTAAAATGAAATAGCATATCTTACCTATACGCGTATAAAATTTTTAGATTGATTTTCTCGGTATTATCGTTTAGAGTAATAGGGGTAACTACAAGTAGGAGATCGAGCTGATAAATTGATATATATCTAACATAACACACTGTAATTGTTTCTTTATCTATGAGTTATTTTATTGACGGTATAATAGTACTAAGCAATAGCATAAAGTAGTTATAGGATTTATAGCATACCGTAATAGCTAGAAGTAAAGTGTACTGGAAAATAACTTGTTAACTATAAGTGGAATTTATTATAATTTCTTATATATGACGAAGATTTGTTATGCTTAGGATGAGTTGAAGAAATTTTATACTTTCATATAATATTAAGAAAACTTTAAATTTGTAATGAATCAAAAAAATAAATAAAAAAAAAATTCTTTGTGAATTCCGTTTATTAAAAAATGCCGTAAAATTTTTATGATTTTTGGAAATTTTGGGGTACAGCTTCGAAATCAATTTAACAACTTTAAAGCAGTGCCAACATAATGGAAACGAGTTTTGTCAGCCTAATTTTGACCGTAAGGCCAATTTCCTTCTATTTTTAACGCTTTCGGCTCACTATTTCATAATCGGATGTTTCTGATTATTGTTATGCGACAAAAAAAAAATCGTTTTACTCCTCCTAAAATTACCTAAAAAACTGCGTAGATTACATTAAAAAATATTAAGTACATAACCTAAAAAAAGGATTTACTACGGCAAATTGAAAAATGGTTTTTTACCCGTAACTTCCGTTCAATTCGATATTACGGCTTCAAATTATAGAAAAATATAGCTCTTATATTACCAAAAAATTATGCCAAATTTTATTAAAAAATATTAAGAGAATTGGTCAAAATTCGCATTCGGATCTTATTATGGATTTTTCTTGTGAATAAAGGGTTGTAGGAAGCTTTTTTTTTAAATATGCGAAATTTTATGCTCTTCAAGATAGGTAATGCCTTTAAATCCAAATATTCTTTTTTTTTAATATTGTTGTTTTACTTTTAAACTGTTATATCATTACTATTGCTATTATTTCAGCATATTATATTACTATTGTTATTTCCAAGGAAAAGCACCACCTACTATCCCCATAGTGCAGTCAAGGATCCCCGATATTGTCTTCAGACAGCGTATCATAAAACGTATTTTAATGAAGCTAGGCACCAAAAAGGCTTCTGGCGCTGACGGAACAATTGCCATAGTTCTCAAAAACTGTGCGAAGGAACTAACACCAGTTTTCTGTAGACTTTTCAACCTATCCTACAGAAAGGGAATATTTCCTTCCTGCTGGAAATGTGCCACAGTTCAGCCGATACCTAAAAAAGGCAAGAAGACCTTGCCAAATAACTACCGACCAATCGCACTGCTTTGAATAATATCGAAAGTCATGGAAAAGGCTATCAATCAGCATCTTCTAAAATATCTTGAAGGATTCAACATTATTAGCGATCACCAATATGGCTTTCGTAAAAATAGATCAACAGGAGATCTTCTGACTTATGTAACACATGTTTGGAACAACGCAATTGAACACTTTGGAGAATCTTGAACGGTTGCTCTTGACATATCCAAGGCATTCGACCGTGTTTGGCACGATGGGCTGTTGGCTAAGCTACGTTCTTATGGTATGTACGAAAAGTTCTGTTTGTGGCTCTCATGTTTCCTCAGAGAGCGTTCTTTACGAGTGGCAGTCAACGGATTTCTTTCTAACACCTTCACTATTAACGCCGGTGTACCCAAGGCTCCATACTGTCTCCTACTCTCTTTCTCATTTATATTAACGATCTGCTGGAAAAGATCGAGAATCCAATATACAGCTTTGCAGATAACAGTACACTTATCTCTTCATTCACTTTGGACGCTCGGACATAGGCTACTCAGACAATATCCGCAGACAGCAGGAAGTTATTCAACTTAACAAAGACCTGGAAGAAATTATATCTTGGGGTGACAGTAACCAAGTGGAATTTAATGCTACAAAAACCCAGGCGGCAGTTTTTTCTAAAAAAGTTAACGTTGCTGAACCCGACATAGTTATGTCGGGGCACGCCATTCCTCTAACATCGTCACTCAATTTGTTGGGCGGTAATTTGGGAGCAAATATGTTCTGGCATGAACATGTTGCCGGCATAGCAAGGAGAGGTTCTCAAAAGTTGGGAATATTATTTCGAACCAGAAAGCTTTACACTCCACAACAACTGTTAATTTTTTACAAAGCTCAAATTTGACCATAGAATACCGCTTCCATGTTTGGGGCTCGGCTCCCAAACATACACTGCTTTTGTTCAGAGAAGAGCTGTTCGTCTGATTGGAGACCCGGAACTGACAGGCGGTCTTGATTCGCTGGAACATCGAAGAACGGTTGGCGACTTGAGCCTATTCTACAAGTATTTTCATGGAAAGTGTTCGAAGGATGTGGCCCGCTTAATTCCTCCCAGAGCGGTGCATGTTAGAAGTACACGTCGCGCTAATACTTCACATCCGTATGAGGTTCACCTTGTTACTCCTTGTACAAGGCTTTTCAAGCAGTCATTTATAGGGAGAACATCATCCCTTTGGAATAATTTGCCCAGGACTGTGTTTCCCACCGAGTACAATTTACAGCGATTCAAGAACAACGTGAATCCCTTTTTTCGCACACGTGTCGCTCCTGTAGCGCTTTAGGGACTTCCTTGTAGCAGGTGTGCTTGACCCATAAAAAAAAATCAGCATTAAAATAGTAATAATTAATACGTTTTTGTTATCTAAATCATAATTTTATTGTACAGTAGGTAGTATCCCCCGTGGGGAAGCGGGATAGAATATCTCCCCCGGTACGTTCTGCCTGTCGTAAAAGGAGACTTAAAGAACATCTTAGATAGTGGATGCACAGATCCCACCAGGCATCGCCCGGTGTGATACCATCGCATCGGCTTAGGCTGCGTGAAGTTGCTTAACGTTTCGTGGCTGTGCCGATGCCCGGTCCTTTTAAAAAAAGTTATACAATCGATGAAAGCCAATGCTTTAATTGTCAATGTAATAGTAAGTAAGTATTAAAATTTCTTCAAGAAGTCTTTTTATTATAAACTCATGGACAAAATTAACGCCACCATCTGAAAATTAATTTATCTTTTTCTTATGTCAGTTTTAAAGTTTATCGAGTATTTGAATAGTAGGCTATGCATATTTTATTTCGTTGTTCATGACAGAAATCAAAACAATTCGTTTAGATTTACAGTTTTAAAGAATTTTTTAGAAGATTTTTCTGTAATAATGCGATAGATTTTCTTTAAAAGTAAGCTTATAAATTGTTCCCTTTTTCAAAATAATACGTTTTTGTAGTAGACTGTTTTATTTTTGACGCCGAAGAATTAGAAAAATGAATCGAACAAGGAATTTAACTGAACATGAGGTGGTGCGAGCCTCAGTTTTATTGGACGAGGGATATTGTCAGAGTTATGTTGACAATTTGTTAGGCAAACATCGTTCCACAATAAGTCGTATGGTAAGACGCTTGAATGAAGTAATAACTTATTCTAGAAGGCTAGGGCAAGGGCGAAAACGATGCGCTAGCGACCTAGATGAACGTTTTATAACACAATATGCTTTAAGAAACAGGACTGTCACTAGTTCTATAGTAAGAAACGAACTCGAAGCTGTTCGCAATGTCACAATTTCTTCTAAAACAGTTAGAAGACGGTTAAATGAAGCTGGATTAAACAGTAGGAGACCAGCCACTGCGCCCTTGCTTACTAGAGAGAACAGAGTTGCCAGGTTACGTTTTGCTCGAAATCACGAATACTGGTCTGTGGATGATTGGAAACAAGTTTTCTTCACAGATGAAACTAGGGTTAGTCTAAAACATCCACATGGTCGTGAGCGAGTATGGCGAAGACCAGGAAAGAGGTTTGCTCCTTGCAATATCTCTGCAACGATTCCATTAGGCGGTGGCTCTGTTATGTTCTGGGGTGGCATTTGCTTTGATGCTCGCACAGAGTTAGTTCCTGTCCGTGCGAAATCCATGAATGCTGACTACTATCTTGAGAATATTGTAATAGAACATGTGAAGCCTTTCGGTCATTTTGTGGGGCCCAATTTCCTGTTTATGCAAGACAACGCTCGACCTCACGTGGCTAGGGAGGTACTCGATTATCTTAATCAAGTTGATATACCGACTATGCAATGCCCACCAAAAAGCCCGGATCTGAATCTGATAGAACATGTATGGGATCACCTTAAGAAAATGTGAAACGTCATATACCTGCACCTAGAAACCTGAGGGAACTTGAAAATGCAGTTATCACAGAATGAGAGCAAATTCCTCAAGATTTTTTCCAAAATTTAATTAGAAGCATGCTTAGGCGCATAAACGCTGTCATCCGAAGTAGAGGAGGCAACACACGCTACTAGTGTCCCAGTTACCCAGTTTATTTTTTTTAATTATTACATAATTTCAACGATTTTGTTATTAGCTCTTAAGAATTTTAATTCGAATCTTATAGAGAAATTTGGTAGCTAATTCACTTTTAAAGTATCCGAATAAGTTTTTTCTAACTTTTAGTGTAACCAGTGTTCATAAAAAATTATTAAAATTAATTCATTTTAGAGATTTGTATGATTTAATATTTTGTTGCGTTAATTTTGTCCAGGAGTGTATATGACTTGACTAGCCCAATCGTCGGACGAAAATTTTGTCGAAAAGCTCTCATTAAATGTTAACAGGCTGTATTTTGGCATACAGGTGTTTTAGTTTTACCGTAATTAAAAAAATATTTAAAATAAAATGGCTGGTCTAACTCCTTCAGTTGTAGTGGGAATCATGCTTCCAACCTTATTTATGATTAAATTAACGTTTTTCTATACCGCTAAATATTTTGAAATTGTCTATTAAGTAGTTTCTCGGGGTGCTAATTAAGAATCCGATGACAGATATGAAAAATTTAAAATGGTGGATTCAATATGACTGCCAGAGAGTACGTAATTCATTTAATTTGTTCGAGTAATTTAGAATTTTTGTGTTTTCAATAACTTGTTTTCTTTGTACCTGGACGTATAGATGAAATATAAATACTTTGTACTTAAAGCTTAGACTTTTATCTTTCATTTCCACCTCTAAATATTTTTTATTTTAAGTTGTATGATTAATGACAAGCATCATCATATTACTTTTTTAAGGGCAAAATTACAAAAAAAAAGAGAAAGTTTTTTAAGTTTTTAATGATTTTCTAATATCAAGTATACTTTTAACTGTAACTAAAAAAAAAAATGTCCGACTTTTTCGACCATTTCTTACTGCTTTAAATGTAAAATTGTCTGTGGCACACTACAGCAGCCAAATTTTCATATTTAAAACTTAATTTTTAAATAACACAGAAAACGTGGGTATTTTTAAATATTCTTATACTGAAACTTATGGTATAATAATGATATATGCACAAGGATTTTTTTTCAATACTTTATTTTATTAAATATTTGTAATTTACTGTATGCCCGTTAAATCATACAAAAAAAAAATCGTTTTATGTTTTACAAATTATAAAGCAATAAAAATAAAAATTATTAGTATCACTGGAAAGATAAAAGTCTCCTCTTCAGAAAGCTATCTTTTAATTTTTTTTAACACTCTGAAAACAAGTAATATCGATTAACCTTCGAGCGGTGCGCGTAGACTTTCAAATTAACCTGAATTTTTAATAAATTCTCACACTAATAAAACAATCTTAAAAAAATCTATATACTGTTTTTTCGTAAAATTTCCGGCTCTTTCACATAGTGCTATTAGTTTTTCGATATCTTATTCATTTTTCGAGATATACCGAAAAAATGAATTTTTATTATTTTATTTTGGATTTTGTGGGCTACATTAAACTTTAACAAACTTTTTTTTATCGTATTTTACTTCATAAAAACTACCTGTGTGCCAAAATTCAGCTAGTTAACATTTAATGAGGGCTCAAAACCCCTGGCGATTGGGCTACACTTACAGTTATCTATAGGATTTATGATTAGGAATATTTATTATTAAAATTAGACATACTTCTAGCAAAAATACTGATTTCTGAATGGCTTTAAACTTCGCTTTTGGTATGAACATTAATTTTATTTTAATGCATGAGCATAAAACAATGGAACGATTTATTTGAACCTGCTGGTCGTAAGAATGGAAATCAACTGTAGAAATGAATAATAAATACTATAAAAACTGCAATAAGACAACTTTCTTGGGCCCACGCAAGGAAAGATGTTACTAAACTCGTTGAATAGCTAATCCTATTAAAACTGTTAAAAATCATTTGTTATTGTTATTACATTTTACAGGGTGTTGTAGGAATCACAGATTTTAAACGTACTGAAATTTTTAAATTTTTTAAAGGCTTTATAGCCAAAACTTTTTATCCATATTAGCTGCCCTCTAAAGGCTCAAGAGCGGTTAGATGGCTGTATCATTCTGGTTATCGATTTGCTGCCCTCAGATCGACGAATAAACAACCAAATGCTTGCTTGCTGGGGAAGCTGGAGTATCTGAAAGTACAATGAAAAAAGTTTCTGGTTGGATTTTCAAATTTTTTACAGCAGAGCAGAAACTAGAGAAGAAAAAAATTTCTCGAGAACATTTGGCAGCTTTAGAGAATGACGAGCGTTTATTTCGCCAATTTTCACAGATGACAACACTTGGATGTTCTTTTGAAATCATTTCTCGGAGCAGAAATTAATTCATAACTTCTCTCAACTTTCTAAGCGAGCCGAAATTGAGTCGAATATTGCTTAGTAAAGGTATGGACAAATAGTTCACAATTAAGGAGAGATGTACGAAAGGAGGATCCTAAATGTCCGAATTTAGGGAGAACCAAAACTTGTGCTGTTGCAGGGTTCACAAGGCTCCAATAGTTTAAGCCATTAGCAAAAACCGTGGATTTACCTAGTTACATCATCCACCCTATGCCTAATTTATTGCCCTGCTACTTTTTTTCGTTAAAACATCTGAAGAAAGTCGTCAGTCGTTTTTTGAGTTGCAAGGATAAACATTTTTTTTGAGATGAAAAGAAACGTTCGACTCTGTTTATTAGTGTAGACGGTTGTTATATTAAAAGGTATATATTTTTTTGGCTCTGCGAGTTTTTCTTAGTTAGGGAGCCACTCTTTTGATTGATATGATAGGGAAGAGCCTCTATTTATGACTCAGCACGAATGATACTGCCTCATATTCACAACATACCAGCCAACCTATTTTCTTATCAAACTTATTACGATTTCAATGAAAAATTGCCAAGTCAGTTGTGCAGTATTGCGTACGGGTGCTGGTAGATGAAAGCAACAACTTTTGACAACGAATAAGTCAAAATAAATAATCTTTTTAAAGTAACTAAATTGAAAACTCACCAACTGATTGGTTCATATTTTGCAGTTTACTATAAGGATCTTCTTTTCGCTCATTTGTTTATAACATAACTAATACTAACTATTGTGACAGCTTTAGTTTCTTGGTGTAAATACCGGACGGTATTTCGGGTTCGATTCTAGGCACATCAGTATGTGGCGTTGGTAAAGCAACTAAAAGCGAATCGAAAAATCCGCACTTCAGAAGTTACCAAAGTGTTCTTTGTATTTGCCGTACCTTCCCAAGACACGTTTCGTCCTATCACAGCTCATCAGTTGGGCTAGGTTCAGCAAATACAAAGAACAAAATTTCAGTCCTTATCCAGGTACTAACGGAAAACAATGACAAAATAGTTGCTTATACTGCACTCTGCCGGTGACCTATTTAAAGTCTTTCCGCACAGAGCGGCCAGCAAGGCTAATACTTAATTGCAGAACCGCGTCTTGGGATGGTCTGGCAAATACAAAGAACACTTTGGTAACTTCTGAAGAGCGGATCTTTCGATTCACCTTTACTTGCCTCACCAACGCCATCTATGCCTTTTGGTGGGAAGCTCGGGAAGGTGCACTTCTGCAATTAAGTGTCAGCCTTACTGACCGCTTTGTTTGGAAAGACTTTAAATAAGTCACCGACAGAGTGTAGTATTAGCTTCTTTTTTGTCATTGTTTTCAGTTAGTACCTGGATAAGGACTGAAATTGTGTTCTTTGTATTTGCTGAACCTAGCCCAACTGATGAGCTGTGATACTGCGAAACGCATCTTGGGATGGTCCGGCACATACAAAGAACACTTTGGGAACTTCTGAAGTGCGGATCTTTCGATTCGCCTTTAGTTGTTTCACCAACGCCATCTATGCCTTCGGGTGGGAAGCTCGGGAAGGTGCGCTTCTGCAATTAAGTGTCAGCCTTGCTGGCCGCTTTGTTTGGAAAGACTTTAAATAAGTCACCGACAGAGTGCAGTATAAGCATCTATTTTATCATTGACATCAGTGTATACTTAAGTATATTTGGTTAGGTCTCATACTACGTCGCTCTGCCAAGCAGCAAACATAGGCAAACTATCAAAACCGACATTGCTGTAAAGGTGTATCGTTGGTGGGAGGTCATTTACACCAGATAAGACTGCCGATGAACAAAATATCCTCGTCCTAAAATGGGATACGTATCTGAAGTCAAACTGGATGGATCGAAAGTAGTCAGTAAAAACATTCTACCAGTAGACAAGGTACGTCATTCATAAAATCGTGTCCCGCCAAATCAATAATCCATTAGAAACTTTAATCAGTGCCGTAAGTACAAGTAGAAAATACCCGACAGAATTGTAACCCTTAAGAAAATTACCTGACTTCGCTTCTGTCAAACATAGCTAAAAATATGAATGATCGCATGTGGTCTGGTAGTAGAACCTGCTTTGGATACGTATCGATGTTGCCACTTATATTTGTTAATTTTAATATCAGGTTATATGTGCTTATATACTCAGCTGTTTCTTATAAATATAATATTATTTACTTTCTTCCCTATTAGCTAAAATTATATTCTTCCTAAGATTGGACCTTTAATAACATTGAGAAAGCCAGTAAGCCCAGTAATTTTTAATATTCGGTATGGAACACTTATAAGAACACTTCGGTGTCTGTCTGTCTGTCTGTCTGTCTGTCCGTCCTTCTATCACACCCGATTTTCTCCGAAAGGACATAGAAAGGTGGAATTTTGCCACTAATATAGGAATTGGTGTTCTCATCAGAGCCGTGTAGCTTTGAAAGTTAAATTTTTGTTTTGTGTAGTTCTGGGGGGGTGGGGGGAAGTGAATTTTTTTTTATCAAGTCATCGTTTTTTGTATTATTTTTAAAAAATTGCGAAAAATCACTGTCCCTCCCTTTTCTGGAAAAGTACTGATCAAAATTTTTGAAAAAATTCTGGAATATTCTCCACAGGGTGTAGATTGAACGATAATTACCACGAGTGCATTACCTTTAATAATTTATCTGGTACATAAAAAAAAAAAACAAAAATGTTAAGGTCATCAGTTTTCACTAAAGATCGAAAAAAATTTTTATTGAACATTCAATTGGGATGTGTTTTGTGAAGTCATTGATCATTTTGTATTTCCGTAACAAAAAATTTTTATTCTAAAAACAATCAACTAATTGCTCAAGTCCGACTTGCACTTAGCCGGTTATTAAAATTTTGAACGCATGTCAGCACTAGCCATTTAACCGATTCGTTGGCGTTGCTATTCAGTTTAGCTAGGCTAGATGTGTAATCCCCTTCTAATGTACCAGGTGTACAAGTATGAAATGCGGATTTCAGACAACAGAGGGTGCACCAATGCAGTTTCTGCTATAAAGATTTGACACTGCGCCATTTTGTTGTGTCATCAACAAGTGTCAGGCACGCACGAGTCATAAATTGGAAAAGTGTGTGCATAGTGTTGTGTTGTTGTGTTCAATATGTTGAAATTTATACTGAACAAAGAGCATTCGCGGACAGCATTAATTTTTTGTTTTCATTTGAAGAAAACTGCTGTTGAATCATACCGATTACTTCGAGAAGCTTATGGTGAACATGCTCCATCGCAAGATACTTGTGAACGATGGTTTCGGCGTTTCAAAAGTGGTGACTTCGATGTGGCAGACAAGGAACGTGGAAAACCGCCAAAAAAAATACGAAGATGTGGAATTGCAAGCATTGTTGGACGAAGATGATTCGCAAACACAAAAACAACTCGCCGAGCAATTCGGCCTTAGTCAACAAGCTGTTTCCAATCGGCTACGAGAGACGGGAAAGATTGGGAAGACTGGTAGATGGGTACCACATGAGTTGAACGACAGGCAAATGGAAAAGCGCCAAAACGCGTGTGACATTTGGCTCGCTCGGTACAAAATGAAGTCGTTTTTGCATCGTATAGTTACAGGGGATGAAAAGTGTGAATCCCAAGCGCAAAAAATCATGGGTAGACCGAGGCACACCATCCACATCGACCGCAGAAAGACGATGCTCTGTGTTTGGTGAGACCAGAGGGGCGTGGTCTATTATGAGCTATTAAGACCTGGGGAAACGGTTAATACTAAACGCTACCAACTACAATTGACCGATTTGAGCCGTTCGCTGCTTGAAAAAAGGCCAGAATACCGAAAGAGGCAACACAAAGTCATTTTTCTTCACGACAATGCTCCATCACATACGGCAAAACCAGTTCGCGACACGTTGAAAGCACTCAGCTGGGAAGTTTTACCCCATGCGGCTTACTTACCAGACTTGGCTCCTTCCGATCACCACTTGTTTGCATCGACTGGGTCGCACACTTGCTGAGCAGCGCTTTGGTTCGTACGAAGATGTGAAAAAATGGCTCGATGAATGGTTCGTAGCAAAAGGGAAAGATTTTTACTGGCGTGGTATTCACAAATTGCCCGAAAGATGGGAAAAATGTATAACAAGCGATGGAGCATACTTGTACACCTGGTAAACATGTCAAGCCTTGATAGTCACTAAGAAAGATATACTTTACTGGGAAAGGTAAAACAAGTTCGTAAAATAGTGACGCTTGTGATTATGAGTTAATAATATAGTGAGGATGCCACGTTAAACAATATATCTCGTTTGAGTAATGTTATTCATACGGCAAGAATGCCACCTATGATCGATTTGACTGATTGTAAGCTTTCCCGAGCCATATCATCTTTTGGAAGTTGTAATTGGCATTCACTTTAACATTAATCATAATTATTTTTTGAAATTTCTCAACTATCCTCTTTTAATATTATTTTCAAAATATGAGCTATTAAAAATAACCGTTTAAGTGGAAGTTGAATTTGCACAATTAGTTTTTCGTACGTTGATTGCTTCTGAAATAAAAATTTTTGTTACGGAGGTATAAAATGCTCAGGTGACTTCACAAAACACACCCCAGATGAGTTTTCAACAAAGTTTATTTCCGATCTTTACTGAAAACTGCTGACCTTGAAATTTTTGGTTTTTTTTATATACCAGATAAATTATGAAAGGTAATGCACTCGTGATAATTTTCGTTCAATCTACACCCCGTGAAAAATATTCCAGATCAAAAACTTTTCAGCTATGTGTTAATAAGTAAAAATTATTAGCTAATGAATATTAAAAAACCCACTAAAACTGTAATATTCTTCAAGCAAGTACATTATCTTTTAACCAGCTATCTCTGATTAATCAATTTTATCATGCTCAAACAAGATTCGATAGATAAAGATCAAGAAACTATCTTTCAGATTTCTCATCGGCTTGTCGGTTTTATCTTCGCGATTTTTCTTGATTAAACAGGAATTAATGAAGCCGCTTTACGTTATCGATGATATCTGTTTTCATTAAATATAAGCAAATGTCTATGATTAAAGTATCTACATCTTATATGTTTTTTATTGGTAGGGGATTTAAGGAAGCTAGCAAATTAAAACGAAAAAGTATGTAGAATGATGTGTAAATAAAATTATCCATATTAAGTGAACTGCTGGACAAATTTAATGAATAAATTCTTATACGGTTGCTGAGGCAAATGATTTTTTTTTCGACAAAAACAGATAGATCTTATTCTCTGATTAATAAATTTTATCATACCCAAACAAGATTCGATAGATAAAGATCAAGAAACTATCTTTCAGATTTCTTATCTTGTCGGTTTTATCTTCGCCATTTTTCTTTACTAAACAGCAATTAATGAAACTGCTTTACGTTGCCGATGATATCAGTTTTCATTAAATAGAAGTAAATGTATATGATTATTATTATATGTTTTTTATTGGTAGGGTATTTAAAGAAGTGGACAAATTAAAACGAATAAATAAAATTATAATATTAAGTAAACTTCCTGACAAATTTAATGAATAAATTCTTGTACGGTTGCTAAAGCAAATGATTTCTTTTTCGACAGATCTTATTCTCGGAGAATACTGCACAAAAATCGGATTTTGATGGAGGGATGTAACAACATCTACCGAAACGATGTCAGACTGTAAAATATTAACAGTCGAGAAACATCTGTACTCTTATACCATGGTAAACGAAAGGAGTCAGAATCAACGCTTTCGCCTCTTATTTCTCTACTGTAGCTCTTGAGAGTGCTGTTCAGGACCGGCCAATTAATTGGTTATTTCGCATCTGGAGATGTGAATTAGGGAAATCCAAAAACTTTTGACGCTTTAGATTGGACTCTAGTAATGACAGTTCTGTTTATTAACGTGGCTACAAATTTGGTTTCTTTTCCAGATAAAGATACTGGCAAATGTTAAAAGACATTTAAATGTTCGATTAACGAAGGTCGGTCTCCAAGCAGTATTAATTGACTTTATTTGTTGCACAAGCTTTTTCTTGCAGGGATACGGACATAAATCTTTAAGAAAAATGTGTTATATCGAACTCTTGGGAGTATTTAAGACGTCCGAATGCAAACCACGTTAGTATCATTTCTTAATGTCCTTGGTTGCCATACCCTAGGTTGAGTTAAATTCGTTTCAGGAAACTTCTGCACGAATTTTAAATAAGATAAGATACTCGACTGTTTTACTGGTTGAACATATGCATACATTTTCCGCATATGTCTTGGAGTTCAAACGAAAAAACCTCCAAGAAGGCCAGGAAGGCTCAAAAAATATTTTTAAAACCGATAAGAAAAGAAAATCCAGGATGAAGAAAAGCTACGCAATTAATATTTACAAAGTTTCAAAGTAGAGAAATTTGCAAATGCAAAATGACCAACAAAGATCCCATGAATGCTATATTTCATGCCTTTCCTCCTACGACTATAGTTTCTGAGCCTATACTCTTCATCAGGTAGCCATATTCCGAAATTTTATTTCGGAATATCGATTTAGTTTATCCTTCCTAACAATGTTAGGTTTATATAACTGAGCAGTTTTTCGAAGTTCGAAAATCTCAACAGATGGCACAAGGGTCTGTATCTTGCCCAATGAGTAGTATCTCGTTTATTTAAGGTACCATGATTGCTATAAGCCAGCGAGAGTCATCCCAACTTGACTCTCCATGGTATTCGGATCTTCACTATCGATACCGTTGCCTAAAGCCTACCTGATGAAGAGTATAGGCTCAGAAACTATAGTCGTAGGAGGAAAGGTATGAAATATAGCATTCATGGGATCTTTGTTGGTCATTTTGCATTTGCAAATTTCTCGACTTTCATGTTGTAGTGACCACTCAAGTAACAAACTATATTCTGAAATTTTATTTTGGAATATCGATTTAATTTACAAAGTTTTGTAGGTAGTGTATCTCATTAGCGTAATCTCCAGGAAGTTGATTTCAATCGTCAATTAATATTTTTAAATGTATTTTTTTTTCATTCACCTTCCCTCCTCCATGGAGACATTTCTCATTAATTTTTTTAAAGAGATATTAACAGGGATGTTATGATATCTGTCAACGTTGTCCAGGTGCCTAAACATAAATCTGTATTTAACAGAAGTTTTAAGACAACGCAGTAATGCTATCGCGGGTGTTAAATTGTTTTTACATTACCTACTACCTATTACTTTTGAATCGTTCGTCTCGCTCATTACAGCAATAAACTCACAATAACCAGTGGAGACATCCATACGGCAATACGACTCCTATTACCTGAAAAATCAGCGAGACAGGTTGTTAGAATACGAAAACCGTTACTAAATACACAAGTTCAAGATAAATCCTTTACAGAAATTTATTTACAGAAATATAAATAAGGTCGCCAAATTATTGTTTTTCTTAAATCGCGCTCTGCTCCTGCAAAATGCTCCGGGGCAACAAAATATCTAAGAATCTATGTTACGATCTGTGTCTCCACAGTACTATTCGAGCAATAAGCCAAATAAATTTGAATTTATTTTAAATTTGAATTTTACATTTTGAATATTAGAATTTTCCTTTTTAAAAGTGAAGTGTTAGACTGATTCCTCCCAGAGTAGTGCATTGCTTCAGATTAATAGAGCGCTCCCAGTACTACATTCCTTAAGAACATTTTTATATGAACAACCTCAATCCTTTGAAATGAACTGCCTAAGACTGTTTATCACCGAGTACAACATGCTACGACTCAAGAGCTACCTGAATACATCCACAATCAGTCCAAAAAGTCTCCATACACCACCTGCTTCCTATAATATTTTTCTGTTATGTTTAACTAATTAATTGGAACTATGAGAAAACATGTTTAAATTAATATTTGAAACCTACCCAACGAGGATTAGTATTAAAAACAACTACGGAAAATTTTATTTAGAAGTTACATCATTGTTATAAAAATGTAAACAAAACTAATGTCAAAAAAGTCTCCATACACTTAGCAATTACCAATAATAGTTTGACGGAGTTTAACGGAAAATAACAACTTCGTTTAAACTAATATTTAGTGGGACCTCCGTTGGCTTTGATAATCTCCTGTAACCTTTTTGTGATGCCTGTAACCATCTTCCTAGTAACTTCCGCTGGCATATTCTTCCATTCGTTCAATATTTTGTTTTTAAATTCTTTTCTATTTGAAACATTGTTTGCAAACGCGCCGTTTAAGTTCCTCCCATAAATGCTCGATGGTGTTAACATCGGGTGATTGCGGAGGTGTATGAAGCTGCCGTCGCACATTATGGGTCATCCATTCTCGCAACAAGTTTGCGGTTTGTTTCGGATCATTGTCCTGTTGGAAAATGTATATTTTTTCAAGTGCTAATTTTTGAACACTGTCTCTTAAATTGTCTCCCAAAATGTTCAGATAAACATGCTGATCCATAGTACCATTAATAAAATGTAAATTTCCAACCCCTCCAGCGGACATGCATCCCCAAAGCAGAACACTGCCACCTCCTTGTCTCACCGTGGCACAAATGTTTATAATATCGAATGGGGTATTCTTCTTTATCCAAACCAGTTCTGTTATTAGACCCAAAAAGGTTAATTTTAGTTTCATTACTAAACATTACGGATTTCCAAAATTCAGGAAGTTTAATAACGTATTCCCTAGCAAAACCTAACCCCTTTTTGCGATTAGCTTCCGAAATTAAAGGGTTCTTCCTGACTGCACACCCCTTATAGTCTGCCGTAAATAATTTCTCACTGTGTGTGAACAAGCATTTTTCGAAAATAGTTCCGGTAATTCTTCTTTTAATTTTGGTGCACCTTTCTTGGGATCTATAATTATTTGTCTAACAACACTGGCCTCTTCACGTGGAGTTAGATTCTTGGGATGATCGGAGCGTGGTCGAATTTTATAGGAACCCGTTGGTTTATACTAGTTTACAACGTATTGAACAGTAGCATGTGACTTTTTAACAATTTTTCCTATATTTTTGTACAATTTTCCATATTTCCACAAATCTGTTATGATTTTTCGCACTTGAAATGGAATTTCACAATTTCTCTCGCCCATTTTTAATACTACTTTAAAAACCCACTGCAAAATTACGAGCAACAAGTGACAGATTATAAAGTACGGCCGAAAATTATTCATTTGTTTTCAGGTTAGCGAGTAATAAATAATTTGATAACATGCCGCTGATCACAATTTTTTTCAATGCAGTTCTTGAGTGTATAGAGACTTCTTTGACATTAATTTTGTTTACATTTTTATAACAATGCTTTCTAAATAAAATGTTCCGTAGTTGTTTTTAATACTAATCCTCGTTGATTAAGTTTCAAATATTAATTTAAACATGTTTTCTCAGAGTTACAATTAATTAGTTAAACATACCAGAAAAATAGTATAGAAAGCAAGTGGTGTATGGAGACTTTTTGGACTGACTGTATATTAATTTCCCCGAGAGTCTGCTTTGCACTTAAAAATAAACCTGCCAAGTGCAAGTCGGACTTATTAGTATGTTAATTGCTTTTAAAATAAAAATTTTTGTTACGAGGGTATAAAATGATCAATGACTTCACAAATGAGTTTCCAATAAATTTTTTTTTCGATCTTCATTGAAAACTAATGACTTTGAAATTTATTTTTTTTTATATACCGGAAAAATTATTAAGGTATTAAAATTGATAATTTTCGTTCATCTACACCAGAGGTTCCCAAACTTTTTTTTTCTCGTAGACCACTTTCAAAATTTTACTGGTTTCGGTGGACCCCCTGCTGCTCCATTTCTACCATATTCCCAAAACTCGTCAAAAAATGTGAAGATTAGATCTAACAATGGAAATTTGCGTCGTGGCTGAGTTCCAACCCTAAATTCGCAGTGGTAAAAATAAAAAGAAAAATAATATATTTTCTTGTGTTCTATTTATTAAAATAATATGATTACAGACTTAATAGAATTAAAATTAAACATTAATAACGTACCGTAACTTCAATAATGTAAATCAACAATTAAAAAAAAAAATAGTCATAATTTTAATGGAAGGGATGTACTTGATGGATTGACAGCAAATTATCAATATTTGGCTTCAGTTTTGTAAGGAATAATCGCAAATCTCCCCGTTTTGTGATGTTCAATCAGCTTCTTTTTTTTTGTTAATAGGTTTGTAACGACACTAAAACTTTTTTCGACAAGGTATGACGAGAGAAACGCTATTAAAAGTTTTCTCGCAATTCCCCACAGCCCATGATATTTTTCGGGTATTTCTTCCTGCAGCCAAAATGTTTGATAGCCTTTTTTAAATTTCACCTTCAGCTCCTCATTGGTGCTAAGCTCGAGTAGCTCCTCTTGTAATACCACATTCGCCACTTCCGTTTCATCAAATGGATTTATGATCCATGGTGGTATTTCCATCGTCAGAATATCTTCAAATCTATTTTTGAAGTCATCATGCAGGGCATTTAAATGTTGAACGTATGTCTGAATATCCTCATCAAGACATTCTGCCTGTGACAAGTTTGGAAATTGGGAGAATTTGCTCCGACTAATATTTTGCTTCATAAATTTCAATTTTCCAAGAAAAGCCGAAATTACACCCTTTGGTGTTATTAAATTTAGGCTGGCGCCTTGTAACTGCAAGTTAATGTCATTAAATTTTTTGAACAAATCTGTCAAATACGCGATGTCTGCTTTCAATTCGATCAGGTTTTCTTTTAAATCTGGATCTTTACTTTCCCGAAACTCTAAAACTGATTCAAAAAGTGAGTAAAATCTTGTTAAACATGCACCTTTCGACAACCAGCGTACTTCAGTATGTAAGTCTTCATCATTTTCATTGCACAATTGTGCAAATAAACGGGTATTCAACGCATTGCTTCTTATTTTGTTAACTGCTTTAATCACAAATTAAAGCGATTGGTGCAATCTATCCTTCAAATTTTTCGCTACCAGATGTTGTCTTTGGATGACACAGTGAATTGCAGTTACTCCTGGTATAATTCTTTTAAGATGGCTTATAAACCCACGATATCGCCTGAAGATGGCAGGAGCTCCATCTGCTGCCACCGAAATAATGTTTGTAAATGGAATCGATTTTTCCTTTAAAAAATCACTCAGGACATTAAATATTGATTCGCCTTTAGTGTCCGTCTCCAAAGTTTTCGCGAATAGCAGCTCTTCATGGATTTCTTCGTCCATAACAAATCGAACATATGCCAATAATAATGCTTCATTACCAGGTAAAGTTGACTCATCCAGTTGAATAGAAAAATGAGTTGTTTGCAGATAATTACACAAGAAGCTTTCAATATCAGAGCACATTTCATCAATATGTCTTTGAACAGTGTTGTTACTCAAAGGAATTCTTTTGAGTAAGTCAAATGGAGGTTCGTGCAAAACAGTTTTTAAAACCTCTTCAACAGCGGGTAAAATTAACTGTTCTCCGATGGTGTGCGGTTTTCCAGATTTCGCTATAAGCAATGAGATATTGTAAGATGCCCGCAAGCCATCATCGTTACTTTCAGATGTTGAAGCGGACATACTGTGCACGGTGGGTCTCTTTTCATATTTTTCCTTCAATGTTTGAAAATATTTTAAATCTTTACCTATTTTATCAGAATGACACCTTCTTAAATGATCTTCGTACTTCGATGTTTTCAAACAGTCATTACTCAAAACTTTGTTGCATAAAAGGCATATGGGCAATCGTTTGTCTGCCTTTGATGGAAGAAAACCAAAGTTCAAATAATCAACACTGTACTATCGACATTTCTTCTTAGATTCAGCCATGTTTCGTATCAGTTACCTACCTGTAAAAAAAAATGTTTGTTTTAGTAATCATAAGGCGATTTTAACAGGATATGGCTATTTTAACAGAATAAAATAGGATTAATTAATTATTGCAATGACAAAACCAAAATGCTGGCGGCAAAACTGATTTTAATTATTAAAAGCAATAAACTGCTAACACCCATATAGAGGTTTTCACAAAACGGCTGAACCTATTTTAATGTAATATAAAATATTTTTTGATTAATTATATTTTGATACACTTCTGTAAATTCGAGAGAAAATACTTTTAAAGAATATTTTGACATCAAAACTCCGCGTTTTTAATGATTTATTTATTACTTTGACGTACGTTACGAGTGGTACATAAAGACACGTACAATTTATGAAAATATTCATTTCAGTCATTTAGCATTCGCAACTACGAGGGCACTGAAATATGTACAAACATGCAGGTCAATCATATATCTCTCCTTTAGTGAATCACCACAGTTGGGTAAATAAATAATTTTATAATAAAAAATACTAAAAGTTCAATCTTTCTTGGCTTTCTGTTCTTTTATAGAAGTATCGAATAATGGCTCTGTTCAGTATTTAATTTTTATTACGTACCTACTACACGCAAACATAACAAATATAATATTATTACAATATAAAATAAAAGTATGAATAACAAATAGGCAGGTACTTACTTTTTCTGGCACTGACATCGATTCACCCACACTTTTCTTTTCAAAATTCAGGAAACAAATGAGTAACGTTTATCCTTAGCATTCGTATTTATATTGGTGAAGAATCAAACAAGTTTATGTAAGATTGCAAGCACAGCACAAGTCGTATTTCGTCTCTTTGCACGTCTGAACGGGTTGCGTTGCGGGCGGGCGTGCGGCGCTTTGCAAGTCTCGACGCGTGTTGTACTGAATATCGAATATGCAAGTTTTTACAAGCAACAGTCGCTGACCTTCTTAAAATACACTACTCAAAAAAATTAAGGGAGGTTTTAATACAAGGAAATTAATGCTAAATAAACAGGCTATCTGATCCATGTGCCGGCGTAACTGAAAAAATTTTTTTCAAGCCCGTGGACCAAAAAAAAAGCAAAATATTTGCAATATTATGTTTTCCGCGCTATCTGTTAGGATTGCATGAGAATCGTAGCTCCTAAAAAATTTCAGCCAAAAAATCTGAAAATTAGAATCTTAAAGCTTCAAAATGCTTTTTTTTTAAGTCTCAATACGACCATTTTTCACCGAAATACAGCCTGTCAAAAATCACCGAAAAATTTGGAATTTTTTTTTTTGCTCCCTTAATTTTTTTGAGTAGTGTATTATCTTCCTACATTGATAGTCAAAGCCAAGCCAACATTTTTGTTCTTTACTATCAAAATCAGATAAATTTTCGTGGACCCCCACTTACAACTTGTGAACCCCCATTTTTTTTTCACGACAACGTAGACCCCCGTCGAGTCTCCCGTGGACCCCTGGGGGTCCACCTGAGCCACTTTGGGAATCACTGATCTACACCCTGTGGAGAACTTTCCAAAATGTTTTCAAGATTTTTTGAACAATATTTTTCTGGATAAGGGGGGGGACAGAGATTTTTCATCATTTTTTAAAAATAATACAAAGAAACGCGTGCGCAAATATTACATTATATGTATATGTATATATATATATATATATATATATATATATATATATATATATATATATATATATATATATTTAAACTTATTGTATTTTTTATAAGCTTTCATTGATACCCCACTCGATGACCTAGTAAAAAAAAAAATTTTTTACTTCTGACTTCACCCCCCAAATCTAGCCCCTTAAGTCAAAATTTAACTTTCAAAACTACACGGCTCTGATGAAGCCGTCAATTCCTATATTAGTCCCAAGTTTCAACTTTCTATATCAAATAGTTTCGGAGAAAATCGGGTGTGACAGACAAGACAGACAGACGGACACCGAAGTGATCTTATAAGTGTTCCGTACGGAACACTAAAAAACACATTTCGCACTTGGCGGTAGCGGCGGTCGGGACCTCCACCATGGACGGCTGCTAAACCAACACAGTGGTCTCGAACGTCAAAAATGAAAAATTGGTAGAGTTGCCCACTAAAATCGACGGACAGACAGACACCGAAGTGATCTTATAAATGTTCCGTACGGAACACTAAAAACACTTTTGTATACCTTTCACTATATTTTCCATTTTTGTAGTTCTCCTTACATAAATGAGTAAGTTCTAAGGCGCTCAAGAAATAGAAAAATATTTTCAAAAAACTGCTTCTAGTTTTTCGGGTAATATACCATCATTCACTGAAAATCTGTAGTCACCAGTTAACCCATTTTTGCACAACTGGCAATAATTTCACTATCAAATTATCGAAAAGACATTACCATTCTAAAATATCTTGTTATCTTTCGACGCGAAAGGTTTCAGTCGTGCATTACTCATTTTTACTTGATACCTTGTAATTATATTTATGAATTACATCTCATTTATCAGGTACAAGAATTAACACTTACCTTATCAAGAAAGTAATTAGAATTATTAAAATATGTGAGGTAAATAAATTTCCTATTAACCTAAACTCAGTGTTGCAGCAAATTTGTTTTGCAACTAATTCTATTACCATCAAGGTTCCTTCTTTAAAATTTTAGTTTATAAAAGAAACTAGTATGTATTAGCTGCTTTTTCCACGATGATATGTACGTACACTTTCTGTTGATTTTTTTTCAGTTTTGTCAATTGATAATAGCGGAGTACAGAATCAATCTTTCAGCCAGTCTGCAGCAGCTCGTCATGCACAATTCGCTTCCAATTCCACCAAACACACAGCCTCACCTTTTGTGGCGTCAATCTGAGCTTTGTCAGCGTTTGTGGAACTTCATACCTTTTCGACCACGAACTTTTATACACATTATTGTCATTCATGAACTACTTTTTATCGCCCGTGATCAACCTCTTCAGAAATAGCTCGATTTTATTACGTTTCTTTAGAGATTCACAGATGGAAATACTACTGACTATATTTTTACTGTCAAATTATATGGAACCTAAAAAACGAGCCTCTTTTTGTAGCCAGCTTACTCCAAGTGGTTTAAAACTATTTAGTGATGGATGTTTAGTTCCTCGGCAACTTCATGGCTACTTACATGCCGGTCTTCCTCAACTTTCGGCAAAATTCTATCAAATTTTTCTATCACTGGTCGCTCAGTACTAGTAGCATCTACAACATCGAAATTTCGAGTACGAAAGCTACTGAACCATCTTTTGACTTATCTTGACCATATACAGCACAAGTTTCTTCATCGAAATAAAATTGTAAAACGAAGCGAATGTTTGCAGCAATTTCACTCAAATTCAAGGCTATCTAAATTAAGTCTGAATACACGAATTCCAACAATTTTTGCACGCTTACTGGTGTCAAATTGCAGCCTTCAACTGACACTAAGTATGAACCGATGCGACTTTTATTGCCCAATACTTTTTGGGCTACCCTTTATTATTATTTGTTTTGTATTAATACTCGACATTTTGATGGTACTAGACCAAGTTTAGGAGACTCCTGATGTGTTTAATAATTGTGTGGACATAAATTTATGTTTTATTTTATCTGAAATTTATTTATTTTATTGGCTAGTTTAGTGACACATCAATGCCGCTTATTTAGCATCCTTTATAATACATAACATTTCCTATTTCTATGTTAAACAAACACAGTGGATGTATGTGAATAAATACGAAAAAAAAAGCATAGTTAGTGGCGCCTTTACAGCCAGGATTCATTCTCTGCTACCTAAGAGCTACCATTTACTATAAATAAATTTCAGTAAAAAGAAGCTGCCACAATACTTATTACAAAATACTTTATTAACCAACCGATTGGGGACAATTGTCCAAACAACTCGGTAACTGTTTTATAGATCATTCTATATATCAAAGAAAGGAGGATGATGTGGAAGTTATTTCATTAAATAAATCGGTGATTTTTTGATCGCTTGACTGGAAAATAAAAAGTCGAAGAAAGTCGTGAGTTATTTCTCCTAATACGGAATATCATTAATGAAAGAAAATGTGTAGAATCAATACACTTTGTGTGTACTTTAATACTTATTACTTGCAAATATTCCTACTAAGATTATTTGCCAATAATTTGGATGAATTTTTAGACCCCATTTGTAAACAGTGTCTTGACGGCGTAGGCGCGCCGTGTCATTATGTAACTTCTGCTGCATATTTTCACCTGATGCAGGATGCAAATCGTTTCGGTCGAGCCCATTTCAGTCTCGTCTAGAAATGGATGATCTCAGGAAAAATGCGAAGAAGAATACTTTCGTTTGTCCCACGCTTAATGCAAAATAAGACGGTGATGGATACTGGGCTTCAGTCTGAGTACCAATAAAATTTTATTCGTTGTCGTTTCGCCAGTAGGATATACTGGGTGTACCAAACACGTACGTTTATATATCAAGAATTAAATGTTGTTACATTTATCTGAATTTTGATGGTTACTGCTCTTATTGCCTGTTGATGTTTGTTCAGTTCTATCTTTGTGACAAGCAAATTATTTTTTTAGTCGGCTGCTAATGAGCTTAAGTAAGGACGTTTATATACACTTAAATCGTTTCATAGAGCTTTTGCATTTTTCTACTTCCGTACTTAAAAGGAACTATTGTATTCGTGAAAAAATCACCCCGCATTTAGTTTTAGGGTCACTAGATCACGAAAAATACAGTCTCTCATTTCCGTCGGTCTGTCTGCCTGTCTATTGGCACGCTTACTGTTATGTGAAATTAGATATCGACTTCAAATTTATTACACTTATATTATTTGAGGTGAGGAAGTGGCGATAAAACCTATAGTTTTTGACCTATATCGCTTAAGTGGAAAGGGATAAAAAAAGTGAGGGTAAATAAATTTTGTTTATTTTTAATATTACTATGAGAATTTTTCCTGGTTTTTGGTTGATATAATAAACAAATTTTTAGTGTACATATTTATAATTGGACATACAGTAGGTTTGTTTCGTATGTAACATTTTCAAGATTTTTGGTGCTAATCAATCTGAAAATTGTTTTTTTTTTTACACTGCAGTAAAATACAACAAACGGTATTTCTAGCTTGTGAGAAGCTAAAATTTAAAAACCACACATTGACTAAAAAATTGTTACTAACAATTACCGATAGGTAGCTCGATCGTTAGGGTTTTAAACTAGTAATGAAACCTATATCAACTACTAAAAATAAACAAAGTTCATACTTCAGCAGTGACTACTGTTCTCGCATCTGTCAGTCTATCTCGGGCCGCGTACTAGCGTAATATCGCAGTAAGATACAACAAAGTGTATCTCTGAATGTGAGAGCTTAGAAAAGCATGCCTGCCCTCCATCGAAGACTGTTTCAGGCTAAAAATCGGAAAGAAATTACTATTAACAATTACCGCTAGGAGCCATATATATATATATATATATATATATATATATATATATATATATATATATATATATATATATATATATATATATATATGTATATATATAGCAGCATATTCAATAATTTTTTTTCAAATTAGAACATTTTTGAAAAAGTAAAAAAATAGGGGAAAACTATATTTTACCAAATCATTGACCAAATTAACCCGCCCTTAAATGGTCGTTATTATACGCTTAGGCCTGTGTTGCTAAACGTACGATTTTCTCCAATAATTACAGATTTTCAAAATTTGGGTACCATTAATGTAACAAATCACAATAATAATAGATAATACACTGCATACGTAGTAAAAATAATATTTAACTATAATTTCTTATCTATTATATCAAAAGAATTTCCTTGATTACAGGCGAAAGCAAGTTGGTAAATGACTTGATCGTTACTTGATGAAAATCCATTTTATTCAATTCTGATAGTGGAAAAAACGAAACATGTCGTGTACTATTCACGAATATAAAAAAAGATTTTTGCAATTGAAAATCAGAAAAAAAAATTTCAGAATTGAAAACAAGTTCGTTGATTCTTGGGGTAGTTGCCCCTTAACAAGGGGCCTTGATCTTTAAGTGAAGTCAGCTGTTTTATTTTGATGTACCTTAAACGTGCAATTGCTCTCCAAATAAAATATCCTAGGTTGTGCGTGACGTAATCACTAAATTATTTATAATTTTATATTATAAAATCAGTAATTTTGACATTGACATTTGATGACAAGCTATTTTTTGGCAGATTCTGCTTTATAGGCATTTTTAGAATTTCTATTTGTTAATGGTTATGATTTAAACTGCAAGCAATAAATATTTATAAAAACAGTAAAAATGAATTAAGAAACGAACAGCCGAAATAAAAAATTTGGCAAAGGTTAAGTTATTCTTATCGCTATTACAGTAGGGTCTATTTAAGAATTAAACAAGGAAAGTGTTGGATTTTAGAAATACAAGTGGGTGGGAGTTGAGAAAACTAATGATAGAATGGAGTATGGTCTCAAGTGCCTATTCTCTCTCTCCAAGCAGTTGCGTTTTCTAGAAAAGTAATAGTTGTTATACATCAAGTATATACACTATTTAAAATAAAATTTAGAATCTATTGCTGTTACAACAAGAAACTTTTGACGCGTACTTCAGCTAAGCTAGGTAATACATACATATCTAAATTACGAAGAAAACTATGAATCTAAAGTTGGTTTACCCCAATACTCTAGGTAGTATTTACAATAGGTAATGTTTTAGTAGCAATGTACAGTATATAAGCCACCGGTCGATCCGGTATGGTAATTCAACCATACAAGACTAATTTATAGTCATCGTGGAGACACCCTGAGAAATAGTTTGTTTCCCACATGAAAGGTCTTGAAGGTCAATTGTTTCCTTTATTATTGAGTTTCGCTATTTAGGGTAAATTTTATGCAATCAGTCTTGCTACAAGGATCCACCAATATGTGCAGTGAATTCCATAACACTCTATATATATATATATATATATATATATATATATATATATATATATATATATATATATATATATACTTACTTCGAATGAAAAGTCCCTAGACTTTCCAAGAGATGGGAGCACAAACAAAACACCTTATGATTTTCAGCTAGTGTCAACGCTCAGAAGACTCGTGTAAAATTTATTAATCAAAATAATTGAAATATGTAAAAATCAATTATCAACTGTAGTGCACAGTCCCTAATTGCATACCTTATCGTTCTAAAATAGTTTAAAATAGTTAAAATATAACTCACCAATACTAGGAATTAAATTAAAATTAGGTCTATCCTGGCCCGAAACTAGTTCAATAGCCCAAATATCTATCAACTGTTACACAGCAAGTGAATAATTTATTGTTTTGAATAGAAATCTGGATGAATATACCTGCTTATAGTGAAATACAAGGATGGTTCTAAAAGTTCTTGGCCTAACAAAGATTCAAGTTTTTTTTTTTATTTTTCTCCATAGTCAACTCGTTAATCAACTCATTTAGTCAAAGTTTTCAACAACTTCATTATAAAAAGATTCTGCAAGAACTCTGCAAAATAAGCGTTCGTCTTAGCTTGAACTTGATCATTCGAAGTCAATCTTCGTCCAGCGAGTCATGTTTTCAGGTTTGGAAATAAGAAGTAATTGCTGGGGGCAAAATCTGGTGAATATGGTGGATGTGGAAGCACTTCAAAGCGAAGGTCATGCAGTTTTGTAGCAACAACCTGAGACGTATATGAAGAAGCAATATCATGATTTAAAAGCACTTTCTTTTTTGCAAGAAGTGGATTTTTCTTCTGAATAGCACCTTCGATTGAACCAGTAGTAAAGTATAATACTCCCCTGTCATGTTTCTACCTTTCCGCGAGCCGTCTATAAGTACAACACTATGAGAATACCAAAAAACCGTAGCTATGACTTTTCCTGCAGATGGAATCGTTATTGCTTTCTTGGGCGCACTTTAACCTACCCCCATTCACTGATTCCATTGCTTTTCGTCTCTGGTGTGTAATCATGAATTCATGTTTCATCTCCTGTTATGAAACGTCGAAGAAATTCTCTAGGATTCTGTTTAAATAGGTCCCAATGGAAAATGTTCATTCGAATGAGTTTTTGGTCGATGGTTAACAATCGCGCACCTATCGAGTGGAAGGCTTTCTTATACCCAAAATATTGCGTAGAATGTGATGACGAAATCATATCGAGATATTTATATTGGCAACCAGCTCCTGTATCTTCAGTCGATGATCATTTAGTAGGCTATTATGAATTTTTGTTACAATCTCGTCGGTCGTAGAGGTTTTCGGGCGTACTGAGCGTTTATCATCTTGAATGAATGTTCGATCACTTCATCAGCTCGTCTTTTGATCGTTGAAAATGAAGGATAAGAATCATTTAATGTGACATTTAGTTCTTTTTAAATGTCCGTAAAAGTTAAACCTTTTAAAACGAAGTATTTTCTAACAGCTCACATTTCAGTTTTATCCAATTTTTAGAAAATGTTAAAACTTGTGTGTTTACAGGTTCGCTACAAAAACCTGAACTAAACACACATGCCTGAAACTTCACCATAGAAAACGAGAACTTTTTGAACGGCCCTCGTAAGTTATCCTATCAAAGAAATGCTGTCCCGGTTTTACCTAAAAATAACACAGACCAACAAAAAAAATATTTGTAAAAATTTTTTAAACCAATACATCTAAGTGTTATGTATTTTTGGGTACTGAAACCGTAACTGGTATCAGTTTTTTTTGTATCACACACAGTTCTCTCATAATATGACATCGATTAAATTTCAAAATATATCCTCTTCTGGCTTGAAAAACTGAGCAAACTGTTGATCTCTTGTTCTATAACGGTAATTAGATGTTCCAGATTCCAATAAATGTTTTTCTTTCAGCCTAGAACCAAGCAATTCTGCTTTTTCCTTAGTCAAACCCAAATCTCTCACTAAATCATTTAACTCAGCTTGTGTCAACAACTGAGGTTTTAAATTTTCTAGAGAACATTGAAACTCATCATCATCCGGTCCGCTTTCATTAAATTCGGGACTGGACTGTAAAACGTCATCAATAGGCTAAGGTGGGACAGGAAGTCAGGGTCCATGTCCTACCGGCCGATTAGCTGAAGTAAAGTTAGGATAGACAATTACTTTCTTATTTTTGAAGTTATATCCAGAAACATCAACGCTGCAAAAATAACAATCATTTGAATGATTTTCTTGCTCTTTCCGTACCATGGGTACTGCAAATCTAAAAGCTTTCTTTTCTTTCTTAAACCATTTCCTAAGATTCTCGACATAAACATAACATTTTTCTTGATTACCGATTTCTACACCAAAATATGCAAAGGATACTTTTTTTACAAAGTCAGTAAAGTTTCTTTGATATTTTTTAACTACAAACTCACCACATATATAACAAAAAGGGTAAAGGGTTGGGAGAGTTTTTACAACCACGATTAGCCATACTTTGAGTGTGAATTAAAGCACATGGGTTAAACACTGCAATGCGAGGTTATATTAACTGGAAGAAAACAAACAGCTGTGACATTTATCGAAACTGCCAACCTAATAACATTTGATTTTACTGCTAACCTTAAAAAATTTTGATTTTATTGCCAACCTAATAACATTCGATCGATAAAAAATAAACTTTTGACATTTTGAATATTAAAATGTGAAGAATTGGTGGATGATACGACTTTTTTATTATTATTTTCGGACTCAGCACACCAAAAAACATAGGAATCAGGAAAAATTATTAAAAAAAATTTTTCATCGTTGGCCTGTGTAATTAATATTTTACCGTGGCGAATAACAGGGTCAGTTTGTGTTGAACGTTTACATTTTCTATGTTCTGAAAATGTATTTTCCAAACTGTGTCAGTTAAAAATCTCAACTTGGGAAATCTAAATTCGACACAGCAAACTATCAACCGAAAATCAAATATAAAATTCATAGGGCAAAAGCAGAAATAAATCTCTATAACAGTCCCTCCAGAAACTAAAATGTAGTTGCCAGTTAGCCCAAAATGATAGTTTGTTGTTGGACTGTAACACAGGACATGATGTTTTTGTTACAAGGCTGATATTAAACCAAATCTGTTATGCAAGTACAGTCTGTCAAGAAAGAACTTGTTCGCGATAATTCATTTCTGGTAGATGCGATTCTAGCGATTCTACAAAAAATCGGTAGAGGGTACCTTTGTCTACGACGAAATCACATAAAATCCAAAATGAGTCACTTGTTTGCTTTTCGGTTCGAGGCAGTCTTTCTATGTTTCACACAGAGGCCACTAAATATATCAAAAAGTCGGTGTCGTTTGTAAAAAAAATGGGTAAATCGTTTTAACGAGACGAAAAATGTCGACGACTTCCCAAAACGTGACTCGGTAGGCAAAGTCACTCCGAAAGTCGAAAAAAAAACGAATCGTGTCTGTTTTCATGAGACGACAAATTGATGCCAAAATATGGCTCGGTAGGCAGTCACTTCAAAGTCTATAAACGAATCGTGTCTTTGTATAATATAATATATAAATTACAGGAGAGAATTGCCCGTAACAATATCTCAAAAAAGTCTGTTTATATAGAAACTGTCCTAGATTATTTCAAAACAAATTTCAATTTACGATATTGTCCTGCCATAACTTAGAAATTCCTGCCGTGTTTTGACGGGTCGAAAGCGTTGCTCTCACGACTCAATTTCTCGCATAAATTTAATCCGCGCGGGTTTATCAATTACCACAGCGCGACTTCAGAATACAATAGTGTCTTCTATGTACAATTAATAACCAGGATTAAGGAACTTAAGGCTGTTGTGGCAGATGAGCAATAAAATTTTAAACACATATATGGTCCAAAAACTAGCCAATAACTATATAATCTTACGCCATGGGATGGAAGCTTTCACGTTTTTGGTTATATGAAAAATGTGATTCTAGGGATTGGACCGTGTCACTTTGGAATAACTTTTCATTGTTGTGTTAACGATTACACGAGGCATCTTTCTTTAAGGTAGCATAAGTCAAATGTTAATATCAAACCGGTGTTCAACGAACGAGAAACCCAACTTGTAAGCTGAACTCTTTCCTTCACATTCTTCTGTCAATTTTCGAGGACCATCATCACCCCCTATTTCCAAGGTGCAGTCAAGGATGCCCGATATTGTCTTCAGATAGCATGTCAAAAAACATATTTTAGTGAATATAGAGACTAAAAAACTTCTGGAGATAATGGAATACTTGCTATAGTATGCGGGAAAATTAACATCAGTCTTTTGTAGGCCTTTCAACCTATCTTACAGAAAAAGAGTATTTTTTTTTCTCTTGGAAATGCGCTACAGTTCAGTAGATACTCAAAAAAGGTAAGAAGATCTTGCCAAACAACTACCGACCAGTCGCACACTCTGTCAATAATATCGAAAATCAACGTCTTCTAAAATATCTAGAAGGACTCAATATTATTAGCGAGAAATTGAACATTTTGGAGAATGTCGAGCGGTTGCACTTGATATATCTCTCTGCTCTTATGGTATATCTGCACGGTTTTGTTCGTGGCTTACGTGTTTCCTCAGAGAGCATTCTTTACGAGTGGTAGTCAACGGATTTCTTTCTAGTACTTTCACTGTTAACGCCGGTGTACTTCAAGGCTCCAAACTGTCTTCTACTCTCTTTCTGATTTACATTAACGATCTACTGGAAATGAACAGGAATCCAACCTACAACTTCGCACATGATAGTAGCTTATTTCTTCATTCACTTTGAATGCTCGAACATCAGCTACTAATGCAAATATCTGCGAATAGCAGGAAATTGTTCAACTTAATAAACACCTGGAATAAGTTCTCCCTTGATGGGCCAGTACCCAAGTAGAAATTAACTTCATAAAAACCCTGGCGGTAGTTTTTTCCTCTAGTATCTTTATAAGATCCTATTAATGTTGTTGGAGTGTTTATATATATATATATATATATATATATATATATATATATATATATATATATATATATATATATATATGTATATATATCAATCGGTTTTATAACGTCTTCCGTCTTCCGATGCCTAATTTCCACTCCTCCCGGTTTCTCCATCCCCCCTCCTCCAGATCTCTCTCTAGTACTTCCTTGTTGATTCCTGCTCTCCAGCTTTGGCGTGGTCTTCCTCGCTTTTTTTTTCCATGAGGGTTCCAATTTAAAATCTTTTTAGGTAATCGGTCTTGTGACATTCTCTGTACATGTCCGTACCATACCAACTGTTGGGTTCTGATTTAGTCCACTATATCGTGCTTTATTTCTAAAGCTCGCCTTATCGTGTCATTTGGTATGCGGTCTTTTCTGGATTTTCTGGCTGCTCGTCTCCAGAAATCCATTTCTGTAGCTTTTAGTATTTTTTCTGTTCTTTCCGTTAATGGCCACACCTGGGAGCTGTAAGTTATTATACTTTTCACTATTGAGTTGTAAATTCTCTTCTTATTTTTATTTGTGTGTGTGTGTGTTTATAAATTTTCATATATTTTCTAATTTTGCGTTTATAAAAATTGGAAACAGAACAAAGACCCTTGGTTTCTTTTACGTTGATGGTATGACCTGTGGAGGTTAATGGTTCAGCTACAGCCAATTGCAAACTTTTTCATGTTCCTTAATTCTAATTGATCTTTATCTTTCAGCTTCTCCTATATAGATTGAACAATAAATTATACACTTTTGGTTTACAAACGAATTGTGTCTTCTGGTAATCTCAGATATTGTCCAACTTTTTTATAAGTGCTGAAGATTGTTGGATCTTTTAAATATTCCGGTTATTTTGTTTATGGTACCATGTATGTAAGATAAAACAACACTATCTATTAATGGATCCTTCCTACCCTCTCTGGTAGTTGTGTTAAACGATTACTTAATTTCGTCAGTTCAAAATCCTTTATCTTTTGTAGCACTGATTAGTTAATCTGTTTCTGATGAGACACAATGTTCATCACATATTCATAAACCTCTAAATAATAATGAGTTTAAAAAAATTGTGTAAGTAATAAAGTTTTTTTAAAACAGAAAAAAAAAATGATTATGGTGCGGAAGATCTCGGGTTCAAATCCCAGCAGACCGGTATACTTATTTATAATTTACGCAATAACGTCCGTGGCAGTACTAACGCGTTGTGTAAAAGGTACCGTGAAATACGGAAATGTATGTTTCAACACTAGACAACGTTGACAGAATTTACGATATCTTCGCCGATATCTTTAAGATATGAATAGAAGGGTAAATCTCGATTTAGGCGTGGAAGTGAACTATCAAAAAAATCAATTTAGTAATGCGCGCTTGTAAAGGAAGTGTTGTTTAAATCACTTTACAATATTTTTAAACTTATATAGATGAAAACACAATAATATAATAACAGGTTTATCATCTAATTAAGTTATGTGAGTTAAATCACTTCCTATAAATACATAGGTTAAAAATAACTGTATATGTTAAACCAACCCTGAAGGTAGGAATCGGATACCCTACAAATAGTGCAGTGACTTTAAACAAAAAAATGTTCAATCGTCTGAAGCAACCCAAGTGAAGATTTTCCTTCAGGATTTTCTTTGTTTTGGTATCAGAAAGGATATGACAAAAGTCCATTGCGAAATCGTGTTGGCAAAGAAAGTTATCGAAAGTGTCGCGAAAATAAGTTTTTCTCAAATATCTCGTAAACTATTGATGAATTTTTGTTATTATAAAATTTATTCATCATTTACATAAAAAAGGTTCTATACAAAATTTACGTGGTACTAATAGTTCTTGAGATATGAGGCTGAGAAAACTTTAGCGTTACGATACGTTCGTTTCACTTTTGAGGTAGAATGCAAAGCGCACTTTTTTTGCATGCTGTTCGCTGTAGGCCCAATTCATGAGTTATAGATGATTACAATATTTTATTGATTATGGGTCGTTTTCTTATACTTCTTCTTTACCTTCACCGCGAAAGCAAATAATTGTCAGATTTAGATTTGGGAGTAATGATGATATCATGACTATATCATTCAATTAATTTAGATATTATTATTTTATCGGCTGGAACATGACTTTTAAGTATATCTTTTAGCTCTCCTAGAGTAAATTGACAGTCATCATTATTTTCCATATAATAAAAAAAACATTTATTGCATTGGAAATATTCTCGTCTGCTGGACGACCGTTCATTCGATCAGAAGTTGGCAAAATAAAATGATTAAAACAAGTATTATGGTAGATAGCCTTAGAAGCAGTCGAACTCAAAGTTGATACGATTCTTTACAGCTCTCCCATAACTGTCGTTGTGCGCATTTGCTCCCTTGTATTACAGTATCCTTGAATGATAACGTACTTAAATATCGGATATTTCATCGATATTTTTTATCTTTTTTTTTGTTCTACTTTCTCACCATAAAAAATACACAATGTATCAAAGTCAAATGAGGCTGATCTATGCTTACGAGGAGAGGCATTGAAGGAGAACTACTCATACGACGCTTCTTATATGATTCAATCTTGAATTTCTTCGTATAGTTTTTATGACACTCAACATGCACAGTCACAGTATTTACGCTTTGTAACTAATCGATATGTTCATCATCCCTTTCAACACTCGCATTTTTAATTGTTTCTAAACCGTGAACAACAGTTACGATCGCGCCACTGGACAAAGTTTCATTACAAATGAAATAAGTATTATCAGTTATTGTAATAGAATTACAGAATGTTTCGATATGAATAAAACGTCACAACTCGATGATACTTAGCGTTAAACTGAGATTTAAAAGGGACAAAATGATGACAAAAATTCATCAAATATTTTCAGGTGTACATCGACTCATGAGATTACAATGGAATTCTAGTCAGCTGCAACTCAAGGTCGTTACTATCATTATTATGAAGAAGGGTCTACTTCAAGGACACCTCAGAGAAGATGAATTATGGGCGTAGGTTTGTGTATTAAATGGTTTTTCTACGCAAAAATGCGTCATATTGTCTGTATACACCACTATATGTTAACGTATGGTGGAGTATGCGCCTTACTTTAAAATTTCTTAGCCTCATATCTCGAGAATTATTATTCCAATGTAAATTTTGAATATACAGAGTTTGATGATCAACAATTTTGACCAAAATTCACGTAAAACCAATAGTTCACGAGATATTTGAGAAAAACTGATTTTCGCGACTTCTGACCTTCAATAAATTTTTTTCCGGCACGATTTCACCATTGACTTTTGACACAATATTTCTGATACCGAAACAAAGAAAATCCCGAAAGAAAATCTTCACTTGGAGATGGATACTATAATGACTGAATAAAAATGTGGTTTTTAATTTTAATAAATTTTTTCTAATTTTACCTCAAACTACGTTATAAATTATAAAAATATTTGAAACAGAATGACAGAGATATCATAATATTTTGATATTTGAATGTAAATTATGAACATTATTGTCAAGATTTAATAATATTTTGCTTAAATTTCATATAAATAACATCGCTTGTTTAAATTGTTTAGATTAATTTAGATAGATAGAACATCCAATTGGTTTTTTACTTCATTTGCTAAGGGTAGTATTGTATTCTTGAACAAACCGCCCTTCGAGATATGTGCTTACTTCGAGGTTTAGCACCTCCAGGTCATGAAAAATTTATTTTTCAGTTTTAGGTACCGCCTTAAAAACTAGGATTGGTTAGATCTAATAGTTCTCGTTGTTCTGTTGGGTGCAGTAATTTAGCAATAGATACCTACCTGACCTGAGACTCGTATAGTTTCGATTACAGGTGGAGTAGTAGTAATTTTGTAAAACTTGAAACATGTGTATAATAGCTCTTAGATAATCTTACCTCTTAATTATTAATTAATCTTAACACGGAGAATATTTCAATATATTCTTAAATATTAACCTTAGAGAACAGACTAAACGAAGTTTTCCTTGTGGGATGTAATGGTACTCGTTTTGGAAACATCTGATCAACTGATGTAAACAATCCACTAATCCAGACCGACTTTTTTTGTAATTACAGTCTGTCAAGTAAGAACGCGATCGCTCGTATTCTTGAAAAAATATGTTTCGAGAACATTTTTTGCCTTTAATGTATTCTTTGGTATGATAACAATGGCGCAGCTACCTTAGTAAGTTGTCCAATCGCCTCCTGCACCAATAATCGCCTGGCATATTCGAGGCATACTGTCCACGAGATTTTCTGCAAACTCCAAATTTTTCGAATCTCGCGAGACAACTGAATCAAAGTCCTCAGAGTCTTTCCTCTGAGCTTTCTCTTTACAAGGGATCACAAGGAATTTTTTGTCTAGTTAAAATGACTTATCCTCTTTTTCACAAACGACACCCACTTTTTGATATATTTAGCCACCGCGGAATGTGTTATTTTAAGCCTCTTTTGGGAACAAAGAAAGACTACCTCGAGCTGACTCGCAAGCAAGTGACCCATTTTGAATTTTATGTATGAATGTTCGGAATCGACTGATACTTTTACTAAAATGTGTTGTAGAGAAAGGTTCCCTCTACCGATTTTTAGTTGAATCGCTAGAATCGCATCTACCAAAAATGAATTAACGCAGACACGTTCTTACTTGACAGACTGTAGAGGGTGGTCCAAATTGGACACTTGTAAAGGTAAACCCCTTTATCTAAAGAAGATAGACGAAAACTGATGTCGGTGTCTGAAGCTCAATTTTTATGGTAAACTCAGTGGTGAAAACCGCATATCGATATCTAGACCGTTTCAGATATACAGGGTGTTTTTCAAAAATCTGCATTTTGGAAAAATGTTTGTAATTCTTTCCCTAAGTTGGGAATGTGGAATCTTTGGCACAATGACACTACTCGGTATATATCACCACTACCCCAAATACTTTATTTTTGCGCTCGACGCGCGTTTCGCTAACCATGTTAGCTTCATCAAGTCAAATCAATCATCGCTCCTGATAAGGCTAACATGGTTAGCGAAACGCGCCTCGAGTGCAAAAATAAAGTGTTTGGTGTAGTGATGATATATACTGAGTAGTAATTCTTTTCCAATTGAAAATTTTTGTAAAAATATTTTCAAAGAACTTTTTCACGTGGATTTCAATAGTGTAAGTTACATTTTTTTTACAACTAATATTTTAAGAGGTTATTAAAGCAAAAATATATTTTTTAAATGGAATACTCTGTATATTTTCCCTTATCCAAAAAGAGCTTTAAATTACCATTCTAAAAATATAGAACACTTTATATTTTGCTTAAATCTACTTCAAAATATAAATTTTTTCATTTTTTACACGAGTTTTAAACGCACATTTTGTGAAGTAGGCTTTGGACGGAGCGCAATATCAATTGTTTACCAATAGCAGTCAAATCGTAAAAAAAATTTGCAGAAATAACTCTAAGATGCATAACTAGAATGAAATTTATTAAATCCTATAGTACTGTAAACTATGTAGAAAATAAAACAAAACAACAATAAAACAGCAAACTAAAACAAAACAATTTTTTATAAGAGATGTTCAAAATGTCGACCAGTTTCATTTACACATAGATGGCACCTTTTCTGGGCACTTGTTACCGAGTTGATTAGTTCAAGAGGAGTGAGAGCTGCAAAACTTTGTACCACTGCGACTTCTAACTCTTGCCTGGTACTTGTCGGCAATTTAAAAGTTAGGTCTTTCAATCTTCCCCAGAACCGGTGACCTTGCCAGCTAACGGTTCGGACCTTGGTTGGCTATCCAGTTATTGTCGAAATTGACCGATAAAAAATTACTGATAACTGCAGCGTTATGAGGGGGTGCCCCGTCGTGTTGAAAAAATATATTTCTTAGGTCCATTAACGGCAGTTCATCAACAAAAGGTTCTATTTGCTGCCTTAAAATTTCTAAATATCTCTGAGAGGTGAGTGTTCCTTCGTAAATAAATGGACCTATAACCCTGCCTCTAAAAATTCCTGCCCACACATTAAATCCAAATCTGTCTTGATTTCTTTGCTCCACAACTAAATGAGGATTTTCTTGTGCTCATGTATAAGGATTGTAGCGGTCAAAAATACCTGCATTGCTTACATAAGCGTAGTCAATTTAATGAAAAATTCGGAACAAGGTTACAATTCTCCAGAAACTATTGGCAAAAATCCATACGCCGTTGAAAATCTCCGTCTCTAAGGTGATGAACTTTTCTTGTCCTATATGGACTGAATTTGTGCTTCTTCAAAGTATGACTTACGCTAGTTCTTGGTAGTCCAGTGGATTCTTTTAACTGTCGGGTTGAAGTGTTGGGATTATTTCCGATAGATTCTAAAACTACTATTTCTTCAAATGTCTTATCCTTGTTTGATGCATAATTTTTTGTTCGTTTCTTTTCAAACTGGCAACTATTAACTAGGTTATGTCGTAATCTAGCGAATATATCCTTGAAAGGTTGACGCCTCTCTGGATACCGTTCGTGGTACAAATTACTTGCCGTTTCCGAATTTGCGTTTGTATGAAACGCACTATTATATCCCATTTTTTGTAATTTTCAAACTTAATTGCGACTTATTTGACAATTCAATAACTGATCCTGAAGTAAAATTTGATAACGACGAGGAAACAATTGAATTAAACCATATGGCCGCTATGTCCAAAGCCTACTTCACAAAATGTGCATTTAAAACTCGCGTAAAAACTGAAAATATTTTGAAGTAGATTTAAACAACATATAAAGTGTGTTATATTTTTAGAATGATAATTTAAAGCTCTATTCGGATAAGGAAAAATAAACAGGGTATCCCATTTAAAAAATATATGTTTACGTTAATAACTATTAAAATATTAGTTGTAAAAAAATGTAACTTACACTGTTGAAATCCACGCGAAAAAGTGCTTTGAGAATGTTTTTACAGAAATCAAAAAAATTTTCAATAGGAAAAGAATTACAAATATTTTTCCAAAATGCAAATTTTTGAAAAATACCCTGTATATTTGAAACGGTACTAGATATCGATACGCGGTTTTCACCATTGAGTTTATCATAAAAATTGAGCCTCAGACACCGACATTAGTTTTCGTCTATCTGCTTTAGATAAAGGGGTTTACCTTTAAAAGTGTCCAATTTGGACCACCCTGTACATTAACAGAAAGTATGTAGTTTGATGTGATTTTGAAGGAGACAATGCAGTCTTGTAATCATTAAATATTTTTTTGGTTATAGTTAATTTTTTATTAATATTTCATTGTGAAGTGGATTATATTCTTCGGTGTAAGACAGTCAAATTTAGTGTTCATTTTAAAACTGCATGCTTGCAAGAAAAGTACTGGATAAATCATCTTACCAGTTTTTTACTTACGTTACAATTTACAAATGACAGTCTTCCTTAACAGAATATTTTTTTTTTATCACCTTCAGCTCCTCGCGATACCTTATAAATTTGCGATCATGAGATCATTTTCTTTTAATCCAGTGCACAATTTTTGTAATCTTGCTAAAACAACAATTACATTTTATTTCCAATTTTAACAGAATTAATTTCAATATGCTGGTCAACTTAACGCCACAAAATTTTGGTTAGCTAATTTGGTATATTACATAAAATCATCAACGTAAAAGACTGGATCACAGATGATAATTTATATCATAATTAAGAAATAAAAATTTTGTGTAAAGGTTGTCTAGCATATTAAGCACTGTTTTGTTGTCGTTTTAAAGTGAATTAAATAATAATTTATTTTATAAACTTAAAAAAAAAGTTAATTTGTGCACCAGTTTATTTGTGTTATTAGGCAAAAGTGCCAATTTCTTCTGACTTTAATATGTTATTGAGCATCGAAATCTAAGAGACTTATTTGTCTTAATTTTTGGGGGAAATTTACTTGCATTGAGTGAAATCGCCCTTTAAAGTTTGGAAAAAGTAATATTTAACTACTTCTTAACGAATTAACACCTCCTTACACATATATACCGATGACACAGCCATCAGTGCCACTTCCAAGTTGATCAGAATCACCACTAGCCTCCTCCAATGCCATCTTGATACCCTAGCCCTCTGGTTTAAACACTGGAGTGTTCAACTGAATCCAGCCAAGATCCAAGTCATCTTCTTAAACTAACTATCCAGCCGGCCAGCCTCACACTCTACGGTACCACATTCCAGTGCAGTAACAAAGAAAGCCACCAATTCCTAGGCAAGCTACTCCTAACCAGGATCAGTAAATCCTCAGTACGCAACAATTTACAAAATGATTATCAGGGTCAGCCTTACCTATTCCAGCTCAGCATGGTGCCAAATGAAAAAGACTAACAGATCCACCCTCCAAATTGTCCAAAACAAAGGCCTCCACATCATTGCAAACTCCCCATGGATCGTTTGTAATAACAAAATCCTCCTTGATCTCCAAATGTCCACCCTCCGAGAATTTATGAGCAACACCTAGCTCTGATTCCTGGACAAAGTCACCTACCACCCTAACCCCTACAGCAGAGAACCTTCCGGCCCACTACACGACAAGATGTGCTACTTAAAACCCTTGGATCCTATTCCCTCTGATGCCTAACAAAGAACCAGACTAGGTTTAGTTTTAACTAAGCATTAGGTTATGAAATATCTTCAGTCGTATGCAATATCTTAAGTTTTTAGACATGTTCTGTTGAAATATCTTAAGTTTCAGATATTTTTCAGTCTATACACATTTATATACTGACATGCCTATATCTTAAGTCATGAAATGTATCTCATGTAATTCTTTTCAGGTAATAGTAGTTAGAAGGCTTTGCCCTATCTAAGTTTGTCAATAAATACAATTGAAAATTGGACCAATTATCATAACTTCCAAAAACTGACTAGCATTAGATATACCATTTAATAATTGTCCAACATGATCCCTTTGTATTTAATTTCTCTTGGTTTAGATTTCTTTCGCTATGTATTAATTATCGTTTTCCATATACTGGACAAGTTTAGTGCATCGTCTTTCTTTTCCAAGTATCCCGCTTTTTCAATTTCAAAGACCTCTCGGATTGTTCCTATCTTGTAGTTTTTTATATTGGCTACCTGTTTGTAGCTATTGATATCTATTTCTATATTCTTCGGTTAGTTTATCCAACTTATGCATTGCTACAAGTCCTACAAGATACATTTCATACAAGGCCAGTTTTTAAAGTAAGTATTGTTTAGATATTAGAAAAAGACCACCTCTTTAACAATATTATTTTTACATTAATCCCCGGACCTTAATCTACTTTTTAATATAATTTCCACCTATATTAAGACACTTGTTGTATAGTAAGACCAACTTCTGTATTTCACTCTCATAGAAATATGCCAACTGATTTTCTAACCACCGCAGCACGGCTATTTTGGCGTTGTCGTCGGTGTCATGGCGCTAACCGACTAGGTGCTTCTTTAAGTGCAGGAATAAATGCTAGTCACTAGGCGCTAGGTCAAGGATAAACGCGGAATGATCTTATGATGATGAATCTTCATTAAATTTTCTTTTTAGATTTTCTTGTAGTTTCATGACTTTGTTGTGTGCTATTTGGGACTATTCTGTTTAGGATGATCTTCTTTAGCTCCTCTGGTTTTTTAGCGATGTCCGTAAGGTGGATTGATCTGAAAAGTAATGTATTCCCCGACCTGCAATTGTGATGGATGGGAGTGAGATTTCGTTTCAGGTATCTACTTGTATGTGATGGTTTGCAGTCTGCTGTATAGTCCAAATGTCCAACTTGAGTTTTGGTGACATGTACGTCTAGTAAAGACACCTAGTTGTCTTGTTCCATTTCTAAGCTGAACTTATTTCCCTAATGAATGGAGTTTAGATGGTCTCGAATGTTATGTAGGAGATCTATTTCGAAGGGCAATACCATGAAAACGTCATTCATGTATCGAATCCTTAGCTTTGGCTTCATGATTGCCATCTTCATTGTTTTCCTTCCGAAATAGAAGAGATTGGCGACTGCTGGTGATGGTGATGATCCCCTAGCTGCTTTCTATTTCTTGGTATATTTGTTTATCGTACTTGATTTAGGTGTTCTTCAGGCATTGTTTTGAGAGATCTATTAGATAAGCTGGAATGTTTTCGTTCTGTGTTATTTGTTGCAGTGCTTCACTAATTTATATGCTATAACGACTTGACGTTATTAGATAAACTGGAATATTTTCGTTCTGTGTGATTTGTTGCAGTGCTTCATTAACTGATATGCTATAACCACGTCGAAACTAGCGATGATATATGGACTTGTGGTAAGACAGTCTTGACTTTGCATCAAGTATACATATGATTCGGCTTTTTCTACTGTAGGTTGAGGTATGAGGTAACGCTAGTTATTTTCCAGTTTGTGTAAAGGGTAGTTGAAAGAGTTGACCGTTGGTCAACGACTAATCAGAGTCACTACAACCTCCAATCTAGAAATAAAACAGATATAAAACGCACGGTAGCAACGTACCCTCTCAGTAATATATCAGGTCAGTCAATAAGTTTTGAAAGTGAGACCTATGGAGAATTACTTGAATCAAATATTGAACACCATTTTAAAGCTTCATATGTCATATGAACACATCTTAAATTTGAAGTCGCTTTGTCAAGTAATTCATTGTTTATCAGCTGGTTAAAGTAGACGTGTTTGAGTATTTTTTAAAAATGGAAAAAATCGAATATCGTGGAGTGATAACATTCTTTATTTTGAAAAGTTTATCGGCAACTGAAATCCCTGCAAAGTTAGTGGAAGTGTTACAGGAGTATGCTCCTTCATTTCTAATTGTTCATAGACGGACTCTAGAGTTTAAACGTGGTCGTGCAAGCGTCAATGATGATCCACGATCAGGACGTTCAAAAACTTTAACAACTAAAGAAACTGTTGTGCAAGTATCAGATATGGTAATGAAAGACCATTTATTAACTGTGGACGACTTAACTGAGGCTAGAGACATTTTACATCGACCAGTACAGGAGATCTTAACTAATATTTTGGGTATGAGAAAGCTATTCATAAGATGGGTGCCGCATTTGCTAACATCGGAACGAAAACGCGCTCAAGGGAAACTTTCTAAACAACATTTGCTCGTTTCACAAAGAAAAAAACTGATTTTGTGCGTCGATTTGTAACTATGGATGAGACTTAAGTTTACTAATATGATCCTAAACTATGATAACAAATCGCACAGTGGACTGAGCACGGTTGTTCAACTCTAAAGCAGCCAAAGTGGTCAAAGACGTCCAAAAAAAATCAGTTTTCTAGGATGCAAAATGAATTTTGTTAACTGATTACCTTCAACCGGAGAAACAATCACAGTAGAGTATTATTGCAACATTTTGGACCAGCTGGATAAGAAAATTAGTGAGAAAAGGCCCGGTTTGCAGAAGAAAAAATCATCTTTCATCATGACAATGCATCTGCTCACAGATGTGCTTTGGCAACGGAAAAACTGGTCGGACTAAAGTACAAATTGTTGGACCATCCGCTCTATTCGCCAAATCTGACTCCCTTTGACTTTCATCTGTCTCCAAACCTTAAAAGATTTCTACGCTGGAAGCGTTTTTTAACAAATGTTGAGGTGATAGCATCCATAGATGGGTATTTTAAAGGTCTTCCGGAAAACCACTTCAGAGATGAGATAAATGAATTAGAAAATCACTGGTAAAAATATATTGAGCTTAAGGGAGATTACACATATATAAAAATATTTGCACATTAATTCTTAATATATATATATATATATATATATATATATATATATATATATATATATATATATATATATATATATACAAGAGCGATCATTTATTAAAAAGAAAAACCGGTCAAGTGCAAGTTGAACTTGCACAATTAGTGTTCCGTACGTTGATTGTTTTTAAAATAAAAATTTTTGTTAAGATGGTATAAAATGATCAGTGACTTCACAAAACACACCCCAAATGAGTTTTTAACAAAGTTTGTTTCCAATCTTTACTGAAAACTGGTGACCTTGAAATTTTGTTTTTTTTTATATACCAAATAAATTATTAAAGGTAATGCACTCGTGATAATTTTCGTTCAATCTATACCCCGTGGAGAATATTCCAGAATTCTTTCAAAATTTTTTGATCAGTTGTTTTCGAGATAAGGTAGGGGCCAACGATTTTTTGCTATTTTTTAAAAGTAATACGAAGAAAAGTATGCGCAAGTATTACATTATATATATATTTTTTACTCGTGTTTTCACAAGCTTTCATTTGACACCACACTCAATGACCTAGTAAAAAATTTTTTTTTTCACTTCCGATTTCACCCCTCAAAACGAACCCCTTAAGTCAAAATTTATATTACGGTGGTATAAATGATCAGTGACTTCACAAAACACACAACCCCAAATGAGTTTTCAACAAAGTTTGTTTCCAATCTTTACTGAAATCTGATGACCTTGAAATTTTTGTTTTTTTTATATACCGTATAAATTATTAAAGGTAATGCACTCGTGATAATTTTCGTTCAATCTACACCCCGTGGAGAATATTCCAGAATTTTTTCGAAATTTTTTGATAAGTACTTTTCGAGATAAGGCCCGGGACAGCGATTTTTCGCGAATTTTTAAAAATAATGCACAGAAAAGTGCGCGCAAGTATAATATTATATATTTTACTCGTGTTTTCACAAGCTTGCATTTGACACCACATTCGGTGACCTAGTAAAAAATATTTTTTTCACTTCCGACTTCACCCCCCAAAACTAACCCCTTAAGTCAAAATTTAATTCTCAAAACTACATGGCTCTGATGAGGCCATCAATTCCTATATTAATACCAAATTTCACCTTTCTATGACACCGAAGTGATCTTATAAGTGTTCCGTACGGAACACTAAAAATCGTGTAATAGATTTTCCAAACAAGTGATAAATGTGTTTAACACGTAGGCTGAAAAGTTCTTGGTTGTCTGACACATAGATGTCGCCTTTTTTAAAAAATCCATATAATGTTTAGGAAGTACCAACCTTCAAACAATACGTGTCAAAATTTCGACATTTCGACGCTTGGTTTACAAGTTACAATAGTTTTAGTGACGCTACTTTTGATATTTTCAAACTAATAGAAAAAATCGAATTTCATGTTTTGATTAAACATTGTTTTTTGATGGGAAAAAATACCGTTCAAGCAAAGCGATGGCTTGATAAGTATTACGGGGACTGTGCGCCTGGAAAATCACTCATCGTTTACTGGTATGTTGAATTTAAACGTGGGCGTACGGACACAAATGATGCTGAACACTCTGGACGCCCAAATGAGGTGGTTACACCGGAAAAAATCCACAAAATTGTTGTGTTGTGTAAAGATATTAAAATAATGTGTTGGGTCACATTTTGCATGAAGGTTTGGGTATGAGAAAGCTCTGTTCGAAATGGGTATCGCGTTTGCTCACAGTGGACCAAAAACAAAAACGTGTTTATGATTCCGAGCGCTGTTCGGACCTGTTTAAACGTAATAAAAAGTATTTTTTCATATGATGTGACAATGGATAAAACATGGATCCACCACTACACACCGGAATCAAATCGGCAGTCAGCTGAGTGGACAGCAGCCGGTAAAAACCGCCCGAAATGACCAAAGAGACAACAGTTGGTAGGGAAGGTTTTGGCCTCTATATTTTGGGATGCACATGGAATAATTTTCATCGACTATGCTGAGAAGGGAAAAACGATCAATAGCGAATATTATATAAAGTTATTGGTGCGTTTAAAGGCAGAAACGGCCCCAAATGAACAAGGAAAAATGCTATTTTATCATGCACCGTATCACAAGTTAATGGTTACGAATTGAAGTTCGAATTGCCTTCTCATCCACCATATTCTCCAGATTTGGCCCCCAGCGACTATTGTCTATTCGCAGACCTCAAAAAAATGCTCACGGGAAAGATATTTGGCAAATCCTATTGCAAGAAAGGTATAGAAATGTTGGAAAAGCGTTGGACTGATTGTATCGCTCTTCGAGAAGACTCTGTTAATGAATAAAGTCGAATTTTGCAAAAAAAATGTGTTTTAAGTAGCTAGACCAAAGACTTTTCAGCCTATTTGTTAGGTGTTATCGCCAAATTGTTATAAATATTATGGCACAGAAAAGAAATTATATTTACAACAATAAATAACCATATAGTTTCAAAATATTTATTTGTAATTATACAAAAATATTTTATAATAATTCCCTCGAGCACTTCTTTTAATACTTGTGTACCGTACAAATTAATATCGTCCGAAAAGTAAATAATATTTTAATTTCAACGTATCGTACAAGTTCGATGGCACGTAATAATTCTTTTATGCATAGCACTTATGTACATCCTTTTTTTTTATCTTTTTGTGATTAATAGTTTACATAATATGCGGCTAGACAAAAACCAAAAAGTAACATATGGTAAAATAATGGCGGCAGTCGGCATATGCCAAAAAAACTTTTAATGATGGTGTTTAAAAATTTATATTCGTTACGTACCCAAAGTATAATAATACGTTATTACGTATAATAAATACATGATGATAATGATGTTACTAAAATTTTACGTCATTAATATTACAGTAGGTTATATTTACAAACATTAGATTAGGTAACATGAAAAATAAAATTAACATATTTGCACGGACAGGTGCCGTGGTGTCGAATATACTTTTATGGGATAAAAATCTGATCTTAGGGATGGCAATACAAACAAAAATAACCGGCCATAACTTCTTCGCAACCAATGCAAATTGGAAGAATTCGGAGAAGTAAAATAAAAAACTTACGTACAGGTATTCGAGGCCCAGTTGATAAAGTATCTAAAGCACGCCACGATACGCTGACCTAAAACTAATGTGCATCGGGTACATGTGAGGACTTAAAGTGAACAATAATATATAAACTAACTATTATTTATTTATTTATTTACATTGTACAGTATTCCAATTACAGAATGGGAAAATAACATAATGAAATGTACTAAACCTAATTAAAATTAAAATTAAATAGCTTATTAACAACATATTTTAAAACTACATTTTTTAAATTTTTGTCACGCTTCAGTTGAAAGTATCAAGCTGGTTCTACATTTGAATATATTTCTCGCAAATTTCAAAAAGGGGAGAAAATTTTAGGACATTTGTGCTTGGGAGTGGCAAATTAAAAGTTTGCAGACTACGTGCCGCGGGTCTAGGTACATGAAAAGGCAGACACTGCAAGATTTTGTTTGCATCAATTTTGTTTGATATTATCTTATGTAAAAATATAATTTGGGCTTTGTTTCGGCGTGCCTCTAAACTTTCCATCGAAAATCTATCCAAGAGACTTTCATAGGGATAACCTATTTCGGGATATACTACATCGAGTTTAAAACTAGCGTACTTTAAAAAACTCTTTTGAATTTTTTCAATATTTTGAATGTGCGCTTGATAAAAGGGGCACCAAACAACAACTGAGTATTCAAGCCGTGATCTTACGAAACTATTAAAAAGCAATTTTAGAGTATCCTATTCAACAAAGTCGGCACTATTACGTATGATGAGACCCAATAGTTTAAAACTCTCCGCCGTAATCTTTGCAATATGGCCACGAAAAGACAAGGCAGTATCCAGCAAAACACCCAAATCAGACACCGACTGACATCGCTCTAGGACCTGACCGTTTACATTATGTAAATAATGTAATTCTTGCAAAAGTGTAACAAGTTTTAAACAAAGTGCAGTAGTCTAATCAAAAATTCTAAATAAAAATCATAAACGTGTAAGAAATATATATATATATATATATATATATATATATATATATATATATATATATATATATATATATATATATATATATATATATATATATATATATATATATATATATATATATATATATATATTTAAGGGTCTGTTACAGCTGACGCTGTCTCCCTTCTCTCAACTTTGCGTTCCATTCTCTTCGATCTTCCCAGTTTCCTTCCTGTAATCCTCTGTTTTCCATTGCCTCATCGACGTCATCCCGCCATGAGCGTCTAGGTCTTCCCCTCTTTCTTTTTCCAATTGGACTCCATTCTGTGATTTTCTTAATCCACCTTCTGTCGTCGCTTCCCCTTACGTGACCATACCATTTCAATCGTTTTTTCTTCTATGGCATGTACTGCGTCCTTTGTTATTCCTATTCGCGCTCTTATTTCCTCGTTCCTAATCCTATCAGTCCGGGTCACCCTACAACACCTTCTCCAACATTCCATCTCTACCGCGTCTATTTTTGATTTAAATTTCTTGTTAATGGTCCATGTTTCTGACCCGTATGTCATGATACTTTCAATGATTGTTCTGTATATTCTGACTTTGTTTGCTTTCGTTATGTGCTTATCCGATAATATTGAGTTTAACTGTCTGATGTAGGTTCTCGTTTGTCCCAGTCTCGATTTCATTTCTTCTTCGGATGTTGTTTCTCTTGTTATTATGGTGCCCAGGTATTTAAATTTTCCAGTTCCTTTAATTGTTACGTTCTCTTCAATTTCTAGATCTTCTATTTCTCCTATTTGAGTTGTTAGGTATTCCGTCTTGTTAAAGTTTATGTCGAGCCCAGCTTTGTCATACTCTTCCTTCAGTTTTTTTCACCATATAGCTAGGATCTTCTTCGTCCTGTACCCTGACGACCTGGTCATCTGCGAAACTCAAGCTGTATAAGTAGTCGTCTCTTACTGGGACTCCCGTATCTTGACATTTATTTTTCCAGTTTTTTAAAGTCTGTTCCAAGTAGATTTTAAACAGCGTCGGAGAGGTTGTACACCCTTGTAGTAGTCCTTTCGTTGTTCTAATTTTGGCCCCTAACTTATTACCAATTTTTACTCTGTTAATATTTTTCTATATATCGCTTTTACTGCTTTTATTAATACTTTGTCGATTCCCATATTTGACATTGCTTTCCAGAGGTGACTTCTAGCGACTGAATCGTAAGCTTTTCTTATATCGATGAAAGCTTTCATTTGACACCCTACTCGATGACCTGATAAAAAAAATATTCACTTTGAATTTCATCCCCAAAATTAGCCTTTTAAGTCAAAATTTAACTTTTAAAACTACACGGGTATAATGGGGCAATCAATTTCTATATTAGTGCCAAATTTCAACTTTCTACGTAAATAGTTTCGGAGAGAGTCCGGTATGAAAGACTGACAGACAGACGGACAGACAGACACCGAAGTGATCTTATAAATGTTCTGCGCGGAACACTAAAAACCTTATAATTTTTAGTTAGTATCAACTTTCAGAAGATTCGTGTAAAATTTTCATGACATGTTATCTATTAGTTTGTGAGTTACAGCTGTTTTAGTGAGGCTACTTTTGATTTTTGCAAAACGATAGAACAAAAAGAATTTCGTTTGTTAATTAAACATTGCTCTTTGATGGGAAAAAATGTGCTTGAGAAGTGTTCTGGTACATTTGCTCCGTCGAAAGCAACTATACGTCGATGGTTAGTGAACTTAAATGTGGTCGTACAAGCACCGCTCAGGCACCACGTTTAGGACGTCCAAATGTGGCAGTCACTCCAAAAAACACAAAAAATCCACCGTATTGTTCTGAACGACCTCAGAGGGAAAGTGAGACAGATAGCTGTCATCGTGAAGATATCTACAAAACTCGTGAGGCATATTTTGCATGAATAATTGCATAAGAAAAAGTTATGTGTCCGACAGATGCCACGCACTCTCACAAATGATCGAAAATAGCATTGAGATGAAGATTCAGAACGCTGTTTGGCACCATTTCGGCGCAATCCAAAGGAATTTTTGCGTCGATTCATATCAATGGATGAAACATGGATCCACCATTGCACGCCTTAGTCGAGCAGGTAGTCCGCTGAGTGGCTGTAACCACCCTAAGCGTCCAAAAACAAAAACATCATACGTATGGATGGAATAATATTGATCAACCGAGAAGGGGCGAAGAATCACCGGAGACTATTACGTTGGTTCATTGGACCGTTTAAATGGTGAAATCAAAAAAAAAGGCCACATTTAGCGAAGAAAAAAATGTTCTTTCACCAAGATTATGGGCCACCTCACAATTCCATAAAGTCGATGGTGAAATTAGAGCAAATAGGCTATGAATTGCTTCTTTATCCGCCGTGTTCACCAGATCTGACCCCAGCGGTTAATCGCTCTTTCTAAATTGCATTTTTCACCTCAGGTAGAACTAGAGAATCCCTTGAAGAGATAAAAACAATTTCCAACTAGTAGTTTCTTTAGATCACTTTTCCAGTCATAAAGTGCTGTTTTATTTTTAAATAATTGTAATTACATGTTGAAATAATAAAAATCAGCCTACGTTATCGATTGTTTTAAGTAGGCATTCCAGATGCAATTGATTTATATTCATTATTCTCATGATAATCTGAATCAGTTCTCCATTTCCAGTAGACGATATTATAATTTAGAACTGTGGAAGCATATTTTTAAATTACTTAAAATATTATAATATATATGTATATTGAAGCTAGTAGTATAGCCAGTGGAGAGCCAGCGGAGCATAGAAGCTTTCCTTTTGTAAAAGTTTTCACCTCCTAGTCATCAGTTCTTAATCTCACAGTTTCCTTGCAGGTTGGGGTTCTTTATTTTGGAAAATCTTTCCCCTCTCCCCCAAGTGTTTTTGATGCTGGTTGGTTCAGGTTTACTTTGGCTTTTAAAGTTCGAGTGCAAGAAGACATTTTTTTCTCATCAAAGGTTTTCACTTCCCGATTGTCGTTTGTTTATTGACGTTCCTACTGTATGAGTAGCTCCGATTTCAGTATTTTCTTTTGTTTTCTGATATCCATACGCTCCCCGATGTTGAAACTTGCTAGAACAATGTCTGTATAGTATAAATGGATAAACCTTGTAACTTAATTGTGGAGATTTTAGAAGCTTTGGCACCATGACATGACCCCAGTTTCTACACCAAACACTTAATTTTTGTATTCCACGTGCGTCTGGCTAACCATGTTGACATTAATTATTATTAAGTAAGGTTACAATAGAGATTTGCACGGATGGTAAAATGTAAACATTAAAATTCCGGGTTTCAATCCGTTCGTCTAACAATGAATTTGCACGACGTTCCACCAAAATCTCATTTGGCATTTTTAAATGCTCTTGCTGCTGCTGCTACTCGATACTGTCATCTTGCTGCTGCTGCCGCTCGAAGCTAACTGAGAAACTGAATTGCGGTCGCCGTCTTTTATAAGTTGGCGTTTACGCAGATTATAGTGGGGGATCGGAAGTGTTCGTCGGGGCGTCGGTGTTTGCCGGCTGGGTGCTCGTATTCGTGGTAATTACGGGTTCCGGCGTTATGCTGACTGTGGCCTTCTCGATGTTTTGATTATTCCTTGATTTAGCTGGTAGACCCTTCTATGTAGTGGAGATATTCAATGCATCATCCAGTTTATTTAGTTGTTCATTTCTTCGATTTCCAAAGCTTCTCTGACTATGCGTGTCTTATAATGTGAAATTGAGGCTGTTTGTTTAGATTCCTGAAAATTGATGTTTTGACCAGTATCATAATGGTGCTGAAAAAGAGCTGATGTTGTTTGTTTGTTTTTGACACTCATTTTATGCTCTCGGATCCGGGTGAAGATTTTTCCGTTTGTTTGCCCTATGTACAATTTGTGGCAGTTTCCGCATGGAATGCTGTAAATTCCATGGGTTTTCCAGTTTTTTCTTATCCTTGGGGTTACCCAGGATCTCTGCCAGAGTGTTTTGTGGTTTATATGCTGTGTCTATATTGTGTTTTCTTAAGGCTCTTCCAATCCTGTCTGTAATTCCTTTCACATACGATAATAGGACTCTACCTTGGTTGAGGTCGCGTTCTTCTCTCCTTGTCTGGGGATGATGCTGCCTTTCTAATGTTCTCCGTATGGACTGATCTTTATATCCATTTTTTAGGGGTCCTAGTGATTTGTGTAATTTCTTGCTGTTTTGTGTCTGGTTTGGTGAGTCTGTATGATCTCGATATGAGGGTGTTGGCTACCGACTGGATTTGGGATGGATGGTGGTGTGAGATCTCATTTAAATATCTGTGGGGAGGGGTGGGCTTCCCGTAGATTGAGTATTGAAGTTGACCGTTGTTTTTCCGAGTTATGAGCACATCAAGGAAAGGGATGCTTTGTTCTTCCACTCAATTCTAAAGTGAACTGTATCCGGTGGTGGATTCTACTTAAATAAGTCAGGAAGTTGTCTGATTCATTTCGTCCATGGGGCCAAATTATATAGATGTCAGAAGTAATACGTCAATAACCGCTGCTGATGATGGTAACATGGTTAGCGGACCGCATGTACTGTAGAAAAATAAAGTGGTGCAGTGGTGATAATTATCGTGTTAATTAAAAATTATAAATATTCATACAATATTCTGTTAGTACGACAATAATTTAAAAAGAAAAAAAAATTGTATATATCCAAGTAAACTTTGATTTTTGTGTCTTCTACGCTATTTCATAAGTCACATTTGTTTCTAGTCAACTTTTTTAAGGACACAGCAGAACCTACAACAGCGTACGCCCAAGTTATTCAGGTTGGTCTTGTGTAAGTCGTATTTTGTGGGAACTAAATAGAAGAGGGAAAGAGAGAAATAAGAAACAATACTATAAGAGTTCTTTAAGAGGGTGGTACTAGGGGAGTAGCTCATGAGATTACTTTTCTTCGATGTGCAAAAGAATCAAGGTTTCTTATAAGTTTAGGATCTTCAATTAGATGAATAACCTATTCGTAGCTAGAATTTAATAAATACAGGACAGGACCAGAGCCTTAAAGATGGGGGTATGGAACTTCAATGGTCGAATTTGAGCTACGGTTTGCGATTTTAGAGCATCAAATTTTAATTGGGTACTTTGACCGCAAGACAGAATTTCTTCCAGGTGTTTGTTAAACTTTATAAATTTCTACTGACTGTTGATATTTGTATGAGCATCAAGTACGTAAATGTTTAAAGAAAATGAAAAACCAAGAGTTCTCTTATCAGCAAAGCGATAAATTGAATTTTTTTAGTTCTTTTTTGCTGATTATTAGTGTCAAGAAGAAATAGCGTAGAAGATAATGTAGAGCCCTGAGGTGTACCGGCATTGATAGTAAAGGTATCGGAAATAAATCCATTAATTGCTACTTGCAAAGAATGATCTCTGAGGAAAATCGAGAGCCATAAACAATGCCTTTCAGACATACCGCAAGAGTGCAGTTTAGTTGCCTGCTTGCCTGCCGGCGCTGTCTTTACGTCATCGCTTATAAGGACTTATAGACGACAAAATCGCTCGGTAGGTAAGAACTTGGCAGTCAAGCAACTTTAAAAATAAGTTATAGTGACAATTATTTCTTGGCAATTGATTATAATCATGTCTTTTAGTCCGAATGTAAACGATTATATTTTCTCTAAAATTAAAATTATTCCGAATATATATAGTATTATGAAAAAATTTGATTACCTTAGACACTTGACTATTGAACCACAGACACAGAATCGACAATGTGACAGAACTTTATGTTTTAAACCAAAAGTACGAGATGAACTGCAAGCATAATTCCAAATTACGAGTATTATATCATACGAATTGTGCTTTTGATAGAGAAAAATGATTGGTAAGGAACGATATAGCACGAGACTGTTTCGTGCTACATTCCGAAGACGTCCTCCTAAGAATAAGCTCTGAAGAAGCTAGCAGGATGATCGGCGAAAAGTTAGCATCACTTGTTCGATCGACACAGAAGAAATCCAGAATAATACTTATAAGCTCTGTAACCTGTGGACGATTCATGCAAGTATTATGCCATTATATATTATATATATATATATATATATATATATATATATATATATATATATATATATATATTTATATATATATATATATATATATATATATATATATATATATTTACATATATATATATACTTATTTCGAATGAAAAGTCCCTAGACTTTCCAAGAGATGGGAGCACAAACAAAACACCTTATGATTTTCAGTTAGTGTCAACTCTCAGAAGACTCGTGTAAAATTGTGTAGTAGTGGTTTTTCGGGTATCCCGTGTTAGCTTAATGTCCCTTGATGGACGGTTTCGCTGATGTTTCCATGGAATCTCATCCATCTTTTTCAAAGCGTTGATCACTGGTCGGTATATATATATATATATATATATATATATATATATATATATATATATATTTATTAAAATTCCGGGTTTTAATCCGTTCATCTAACAATGAATTGTTAGTTAGCTTCAAGCGGCCGCAGCAGCAAGATCACAGTATCGAATAGCAGCAGCAGTAAGAGCACTTTAAAATACCAAATCAGATTTTGGCGAAACGTCGTGCAAATTCATTCATAGACGAATGGATTACAACCAGGAATTTTAATGTATTACATTCCGCCATCCGTGAAAACCTCTATTGTATTGTAAAAGTATCTAAGAAAAAAGTTTGTATTATTATCTATTTTGTAAGAAATATAAAAAAACTAAAAATATAATTACTTTGTAGTAAATGGAATGTTTATTTATGTCAAACAACAAAACAAGTGGGAAACATAATGGGCAGGTGGGTGGAGGGTCTGTGCGCTGTGGTGGAGCGATGTTGCTTGAAAAGGTACGAACCGACCTGCACGAACATGTAGACCTCCCCACTTCTAACAGAGATTTTGCATAAACAGGCGGTTTGCAATGTTTTATGCAGAATTGAATGTAGAATGGCATATGCAATAAAAAACATTTGCTTTTTTTCATTCTTCCGGGTGTACTCCCCTTAACCCCTTTAGAAAATTAAAATAAGTATGTAAAAGTAAAAGAAAATTGATTCGAAGACAGAATCTTTCTGGAAACCATTTAAAATAATTTTTACATAGAACTCGTATTATTAAGGAAAATATATTGCATTGTATTGTTTAGTTATAACTTAAGTAGATTTATACTTTAATCTTCAAATTTATAGGTTTCTAATTTTTATACGTGAATTTTTGCATTTTTTCATGTCTCCAGGTCCCTGAATCACAAAAAAACATAGTCCACTATTCCTCTCGGTTTCTCGGGCTGTCGTTCTATATGTCTGTCTGTCTGATATGATTGATGACTGTCAAGCAAAATAAGATATTGAGTTCAAATTTATATACGTATAATACTTGAAGTAGGAATCGAACCTATTTTTTGGGTAATACTGAGAGAAGAAAGTGAAAAGGGCAGGATTAAATAAATAATTTTGTTGATTTTCAATTAGAATATAAGAGTTTTTCCTCGTCTTAGTTGAGATAAAGAACTAATTTTGAAAACACTTGTATATATAAGCATATAAAGGATTAACGGAGCTGGAGAGGTGTTAGACGGGTTATACGTCCTTCCCAACGGTTTTGAAATCGTGAAATCTCCATACTGCATTATTTTTTCATTATTTTCAATTATTTGTGAAACATATAAGAGGTCGATGAGGTGGAGGTAGGAGTTATAAAGGTTGCCTCGTATATCTCATCTTACATATCCGTTTTAGAGTTCTTGGTGTCAGAGACTCTGAAAATTGTATTATTTTTTTTTTTCATTATTTTTAATCACTTATGGTAAAAAATATAAGGGTTTAATAAGGAGGGACAGTCAACTAGAGGACTATTTCGTATTTGTCGTATTATACATCTTTTCGAAAGTCCTTGGAGTCGGGAAATTACTTTTCTTTATTTTTAATTTTAGCAAAAGTATTATGTAAAGAAAAATGGAGGATTTCATCTTAAAATATGAAATCCTTCCTCCGATTTTCTGGTATTAACATCATACCATGAAGTATCTACTTACCTTAAAAATATCCACTAGTAGTTTTTCGATTAAGTAATTCTTTACTTTAGGAAAGTCAAATACGGTATTTATTTTAGAACTATGTGTTTATTTGTAAGCAAATTACTTTAGCGATTTTTTTTCTAATTTTTGTAGCTTACAAAGTTCTACAAATTTATCATCTTGCTGTGCTTCAACAATATTATTAAACTAATGTGAGATGGTACTAATAGTAGGTATTTTTTCTCTCATTAAAGATTTTTTTTTTCAAAATAAGAATTCATTTGCACTTTTAGGAATTATCAATTAACAACTCTAGTCTGTAGCATATCGGACTGACGTTTTGGCTTGGCGATAGACGATAATTAAACTTAACCCACACCCACCTTATGACCTGGGGAAGATGGGTACGTTTGTCAATACACACCGTGTATATAAAGGTAGTAGTTATGGCGAAAATACAAGGATACCGGTGAATATTGTATATAGCGTTTAGTTGTTACATATTCACAAAAGTTAACCACAAAATACATCACTTCCCGTTAAGTTACTCATAGTAACACATACATACATTTACATGGACACCCACAACCCTAAGTTCATTACCATTTTTTTGCGGTTTCCGTTTGGGTGGCCTTACACGGAACACGATAACAGGTTCCTCATTTACTTGTCGATCAATCAACATTAATGGCTCTTTGGAAAACCGCTGCCGCTCATTGTACACAATATCGGGCTAATTATTGTTTTATACTGTAGGTTCATTAGGCTGAATGACAATTGAACACTACATAGGTACAGTGCTTAATTTGTCGGAAAAGTTTGACACTATTACAGGAATTTTAATTGCCGAAAATAAAGAAAATTAATAAAATAAAAAAAATAAAGGAAACTAGAACAAATGCTATTAGAACTGGACGAACATGAACATACAGAAAACTAAAACAATGTGTAAGGAAACCCCACATATTAGCATCAGGGAGGAACATATAGAGAATATGTCAAGTTACATATTCCTGGATCACAAGATCCCAATGGAAAGGCACAACCAAACAAAAGAAATATACCGACGAAAAAGACTACCGTGGGCTGCTTTCCGAAAACTAAAAAATCAGCTGTTTAGGCAATATGTCCTCCCAGTGGTGACTTATGACGCTCAAACTTGGAAGATTATCAAAAAATCAATGGCCATACTTAGGAAGGTTCAGGGAACCATGGAGCCATGATAAAAATACTGGTGAAAGACGAAAGAAACGAGCAAATTAGGGACACAACCAAAATTGAGGATGTCGGCGAGGCGATTGCTGAGTTGAAATAGGGGTTTGTCGGTCCCAAACTTAGATGTCAGGATGATCGATGAACAAGGACAATATTACAGTAGATACTACACATCGGAAAGCGAACTAGAGGACGACCACCAATGCGACTGACGACATAAAGTGAGCGATAGGTCTACCATGGATGAGAGAAGCGCCAAATCGGAGTCTCTGGAGACAAAAAGAAGAGGCTTTTGTCCAGTACTACAGTATTTCGTGTCATCCTGGTTTTGTTTATTTTCATGCGAGGTTGAAGGTTTGGTCTACTTTTCTTCATAAAGTCCTATTCTGAGTGCGAGTTCATCTGGCACCTTTATTAACTATATTGTATATGTTTTTTTTTTTAAATTTTTACAAACCTATTAATACATAAACTTTACTTTAAATTATACTGACATTAGTTATAACAAGATAACTTTGAAACTACATCAAATAAATAAAACAGTCTAAATCAAAATGAAACATTGAAAGATAGGTAAATAGTTTAAACCAGCTTGTTGGCTTAAAAGTAACTCGTCAAAAAAGTATTAGATATGCCATAATGAAAACGGAGGTAGCTAGGTTCAAGTGGTGGGATGGATATTGAAACCTTCTTGCGAAACCTCTTGAAGAAAAAAAACCTTTTTTGCATTGGAATTCTAAAAGGTTACAGCCATTTCAAAGCGGAAAACTTAAAATTAATAAAGAATTTCTTTTAAAATCGAGCCCTTTTATATAGTGGAACTAGGAAACCGCTCACTCAATTTAAAAATAGGTGGCCGGGGAGAAGATATTTCTCAACAAAAGAAATCGTTTCCCACCGCAAAATCACATTTAAAAATCGAGGTGTTCCAACCGTATACAAATAGCAGCCAATCACCGACCAAGCATAGATAATGCCTATGCGACTACTAATACAACACAACAGACCAACCGATGTACTCCTGCACCTGTCTTCGCTAGTAATACACCTCTCCCAACAGTTTCTCTAAGTTTGAAGCGCTTTTTTTTTAAAAATACCAACAATTCTTCAATTAAATTGCTCTTTATCTACCTAAACGTGCAGATACGGCGTCATTTAATCGGCACTATTAGGTTAGGAAATAAAAAAAAGTCTATAGGAGCCAGATGTAGAGAGTAAGGAATCTTGAGTAAATTAATTATTTTTGAGCTCTCTAAGAGAGCGAGTTTTGTAGACCGAACCTCGTAGTTTGCCGGCGATCAGCGACTACTAAGCAAAGATAATTCTAAAGTAGATTTCGCCGAATGTCTGAGGTTCGCCAGTCAGAACAACACTATTTAACAGATGCACATTCGCACATATCAGGAAACACTTTTCTCCATCCGTGAATTTCTATGTACTGACATCAGGAAGTTCTGCAGAGACTGAAACAAATGGTAGTTTGATGGTGGTAGGTCCGGGGATTTTTTCAATTGCTTAATTTAATTTTGTCAATTGCTGACCGTATAGAGTACAGAATCAATCGTTTAGCCAGGCTGCAGCAGTTCGTGATGCATGATTCATCACCTTTTTGGGGTCAATCGGGGCTTAGCCATCGTTTGTGGAGCTTCATTCTTTTTTGACCAAGATCTTTTTCGCACGTTATTGTCATACGTGATCGTGTTATCTTCCGCAATCAATCGCTTCAGCTCGATTTCATTACGTTTCTGTAAAGATTCCCAGGCAGAAATTCGACTGAGAAAATTTTTTAGAGTCGAAGCATGTGACACTTAAACATTGAGGTTGTTTTTGTAGCCAGTTTTCTCCAAATGGTTGAAAACTGTTTGATGAGGGATGTTTAATTCGTTAGCGATGTCATGGCTACTTACATGCCAGTCTTCCTTAACTTTTGCCAAAATTCTATCAACTTTTTCTGTCATCGATCGAATAGTGCGAGGAGCATCTTTGACATCGAAATTTCTAGAACGATAGCGACTGAACTGAATCTCTTGGCTTGGTTTTAATAACGTATCATGATCATAAATGACAAATAAAATGGTAAGAGAAGAAGCAGGAGGTGAGGACGGCATACTTGTCGAAATATTGTAACAGGGCGCAGAGATATTACGAAGATTAATTCTATAAGTGTCTCGATATGTGAGATGTACCTCAAGACTGGGATAATGCTGTGGTGGTCCTGGTCTTCAAAAAAGAGATAATTCAAAATTAACCAACTATAGACCAACCAGCCTACTACCCGTAATGTACATGTTATTTATGAAAATAATATCTGCGAGACTCACAAAGAAATTCGACGCTTACCAACCCAGAGAACAAGCCAGATTTAGTATGAAGAACCTTAATAGAAAAATCAAACGACTTTAAGATTTGGCGCCTTTGTGGATTACGAGAAAGCATTTGACTCCCTTGAAATCTGGGCCACATTAAATAGTCTAAGTAACTGTAGAATTGACAGTAGATACTTGCAGATTATTCAATATATATATATATGCAACATTTCAGATAGTATTGAAAGAGAATACCAATAAGATAGAAATGAAAAGAGTGGTATGTCAGGGGGACACCATATCGCCGAAATTGTTTTACGTTGACGCTAGAAGATCTTTTCAAACAACTTCCATGGACAAGTATGGGTATAAATATAGGAGGAAAGCAACTCAATCATTTGTCTTATGTCTAACAACAAAGAAGAATTCGAAGAAATGCTGAACGAACTTAACAGCAAGTCCAGAGAGATTAGTCTGCAGATAAACATCGCCAAAACCATGTTTATGACAAATGACGACTGTGATAAAGAAGCAGTACTGAACACTAAAAACGCGAAAATCACAAGAAGGGATTCATATGTATATTTTGGACAAAAAACAATAATATCCAAAGAAAATTTGAAAGATCAAGGAGAATATCATTGGCTTAGTTGGTGTTTGACCAATTGCGGAACATCTTCGTTTTCAATGTCCCAAATACACTAAAAGTGAACACATGTTGCCAGTCATACAGAACCGGAACGTGGCTTTGAATTAAGGAATTATAAATCGCCTACAAGTAGCTCAACGAGCGATGGAAAGGAGGCTGTTGGAAATATCGTTGCAGGATAGAGTGACTAATGAAGAAATTGGAGAAAGGTCCAAGATAACTGATGTAGCTTAGAGGGTAAGCAGGTTGAAGTGGAGCTGAGCGGGTCATATCACAAGACTTTCAGATGATCGATGGACCCATAAAGTAATCAACTGGAGGCCCTGAACTGAAAAAAGAAGTAGAGGACGCCCGAAAACCCGATGGTCTGACGATGTCAAAGTCTAGTGGGATACAACTGGATAAACAAGGCCCAAAACCGAAGAAGATGGACGTATTTACGGGAGGCATAAGTCTGACGATGGACTGCTTAGCTGATGATGATGATGATGTTGTATCACATTAAAGCTAACTAACGAGAAAAGAACTCACTCAATACTTTTTCGAAAACCTTTATTAAAATGAAGCGTTGTCGAAAATTCGCCCGCCAGATTTATTATTGTATTAGATGGGTATACAATTGCAAAGGAGGCGGGTGCGATGTCAACAACCTTTTTATGCAATTATGCATATGCATATAGGCAAGACGTCAATCACACTTGTATATTTTACATATAGTTATCATCTAATAAATTGTAAGGTGCCAAGATAATAACGGTATTCTAGGAAATTTTTCCCGACTTTCTAATCTTACAGGCTTATCTTTTAGGATATTCACATGTCAGTGTTAATTAACAATATATACGTGTATCTATCTCTGTAAACGTCAGTTTTCCCTAAGATGAAACATGAGGAAACTTGGTGTATGTATGTAAAATCATCGTTTTTACGAGAGCTTGTCTAGTTTATATGCAACTCAAAGACCGTTTTACATACACCTCGAATCTTCAAAAATTCGATTTTATTACGGATTTTTATTCCCTATACTCCTAAGAATTAGTCAAAGAAAAAAATTTAAGAAAATTCCATTCCATTACAAAGTTATACTTACTTACTTAATCCTTATGCCTTTCTACCCCTTTAGGGGTGTAAGGCCCTCACACATGTGAATCGAACGCCCGGCAGTAGTCAACTCGTTCAACGAGCATTATTACGGTAGTGTTTCGATATATTGAATTATTTAATTGTTTTGGTCGATGGCAAACGAGAGGTACTAGAAATAAGTAATGTTAGAATTAAGACAATAAGTAAAAAAAAAGAATTTAAAAGTTTATGAGAATAATGTGAAATTGTATGAAGCTAAAGAAGCGTTAAGCGACGACCTTGATTGTTTTGTTTACTGTGTATACGGTGATAAGAAGTAAAAACAACATTACAAAGTTGTAGTATTAAATGTGACCTGGCGTCCCACTGGGACAGCTACCTGTTTTCAGACACTGTCAGCAATTTTTAATACTTCTTAACATTTTTTTTCTAATCTTAATAATTACTTTTTCTACAAAATGTCGAGAGATTTTTTAATTTTTCTAATAGACGATTTTTTTATAAATAACTAGCCGTGCCCGCGGCTTCGCTCGCGTGGACTTGATTCACTACTATCGTCACTGCTTATTCCTTATGTTACCTAACGTAATAAAATATCTGAAATTATTTCCCCTTACCTGCCATTATTTCTCCTTATCTCCCATTATCTCTACATAATTTCCATTATCTAGGCTTATCTCTGCTCATCTATCATTATTTTTCCTTATCTCCCATTATTTCTCCTTATCTCCCATTATCTAGGCTTATCTCGACTTATCTCGCAATATTTCTCTTTGTCTCCCATTATTTCTCCTTATCTCCCATTATTTATACTTTTCTCCCATTATTTTACCTTATCTCCCATTACCTAGGCTTATATCGAATTATATAGAACATATGTATAAATTTATAAAAACACGTAAATCGGATAAGTGGTTCTCAAGTGGTACGCGCACTAACGGACAGACAGACAAACAGAAAGACGTTGCATTTTATATATATTATATTCTTTGCTACATGATATTGTTCCATATTTAATGCTTTAGGCAGTGTATTGCAAGAGAACACGCTAGCGGCAAACGTTTCTCCGATTTGATTCACTATTATCGTCACTGCTTATTCCTTATGTCACCTAACGTAATAAGATATATCCTATAACCTGAACAGAGAATATATGTATGTTTAAAAAAAAAGCACATAAATCAGATAAGTGGTTCTCGAGTGATATGCGCACTAACGGACAGACTGACCGAGAGACAGATATACGTTGCATTTTATATATATTATAGATATTCTTTGCTACATGATATTGTTCCATATTTAATGGTTTAGCATGTTTAAAAAAAAAAACACGTAAATCCGATAAGTGATTCTCCAGTGATAAGCGCACAACTGGACAAACACACAGAGAGACGTTTCATTTTATATATATTATAGATATCCTTTGCTACATGATATTGTTCCATATTTAGTGGTTTAGGTAGTGCATTGCAAGAGAACGCGCTTACGGCTAACTTTTTTCCGATTTGATTCACTGCTTATTCCTCATGTTACCTAACGTAATAAAATATAGCCTATAACCTGGCCAGAGAACATATGTATGTTTTTTTTAAAAAAAGTACGTAAATCAGATAAGTGGTTCTCCAGGGATAAGCGCACTAACGGACAGACAGACAGACAGAAAGACGTTGCATTTTATATTTATTATAGAAATAGATTATTATTATTATTATTATATAACCTGGTCAAAGAATATATGTATGAATTTAAAAAAAGACATGTAAATCGGATAAGTGGGTCTAGCATGATAAACGCACTAATGGACAGACAGTCAGACAGAGAGACATTGCATTTTATATATTATAGATTATAGATATTCTCTGCTACATAATATTGTTCCATATTTAATGGTTTAGGCTGTGTATTGCAAGGGAACGCGCTAGCGGCAAACTTTTTTCCGACTTCATTCACTATTATCGTCACTGCTCATTTCTTATGCTACCTATCGTAATAAAATATAGCCTATAACCTGGCCAGAGAACATATGTATGTTTAAAAAAAAAGTATGTAAATCGGATAAGTGGTTCTCCAGTGATAAGCCCACTAACGGACGGACAGACAGACAGAGAGAGAGAGAGAGAGAGAGAGAGAGAGATGTTGCATTTTATATGTGTTATAGATTAAATATACATTTTTGGTCAAAAATTGCATACTAAAGTTTGAAAAACCGTAAATTTTTTATTTTTGAAAAAACCTTTCGACAATTTTTAATTACTACATTATTTTACAGGATTAATTTTTATTTTTGCATATTGGATTATTTTTTGTAAAGTTATTCTGTAGAGAAGGAGGTGCCATAGTTTTCATCAGTGGTTCAGTTAACCCGATAAAAAATTATGTTAACAATTACAATTTAAAAAAAAAATAACCGGTCAAGTGCAAAATGAACTTGCAGAATTAGTGTTCCGTATGTTGATTGCTTTAAAAATAAAAAATGTTGTTACGGTGGTATAAAATGATCAGTGACTTTACAAAACACACCCCAAATGAGTTTTCAACAAAGTTTGTTTCCAATCTTTACTGAAAATTGATGACCTTGAAATTTTTGTTTTTTTATATACTAGATAAATTATTAAAGGTAATGCACTCGTGATAATTTTCGTTCAATCTACACCCATTGGAGAGATTTTTCGCGAATTTTTAAGAATAATACAAAGAAAAGTATGCGCAAGTATTACATTATATATATATTTTTTTATTCGTGTTTTCACAAGCTTTCATTTGACACCACACTCGATGACTTACTAAAAAATTTTTTTTTCACTTCCGATTTCACCCCCCAAAACTAACCCCTTAAGTCAAAATTTGACTTTCAAAACTACAAGGCTTTGATGAGGCCATCAATTCCTATATTATTACCAAATTTCAACTTTCTATGACAAATAGGTTCGGAGAAAATCGGGTGTGACAGGCTGACAGACGGACAGACAGACAGACAGACACCGAAGTGATCTTATAAGTGTTCCGTACGGAACACTAACAACACAGGTTACAGAGTATACTTTTATTTTGTTAACGGACACGTATAAAAATTACACTAGGCGTGACTGCAGTTTCGTAGTTCTACTACATTCTTAAATGCGATGAATAAATTATAATCAAGTGAGGTATATACGAGGCTGGTTTGAAAAGTCCGTGCAAAGTCCGAGAGATGGCACCACCGGCGCGTATCGAGGTCATGTTTAGTTAGTAGCATCTCTTGAATGAACGCACACCAAGTTTCAGCCATATTGGTCTATTTCTTTGTGTTTGGCATTCGTGTGAATCAAGGAAGTCGAGTGATTTTCAAGAAATGGACGAAAAAGAATTTCGTGTGGTGATTAAACATTACTTTATTAAAGGCAAAACGCCTCCGGAGACTAAAGAGAAGCTTGATAAACATTATGGTGACTCTGCACCTTTGATTAGAACAGTTTATAAGTGGTTTCAAAATTTTCGGACTGGCCATATGGGCACAAGTGACGCTGAACGTTCTGGACGGCCTGTGGGGGTTACGACTCCAGAAATCATTGATCAAATCCATGATATGATGATGGATGACAGAAGAGTTAAGGTGCGTGAGATTGCTAGTGTTTGAAACCGAGCTGCAAGAAAAACGCCCGCGATTGTCCCACAAGAAAGTCCTTTTCCATCACGACAACGCACCAGCACACACCTCAGCAGTTGTGGTCGCAAAATTAATGGAAATAGGATTCCAACTCGTTTCACATCCCCCTATTCTCCAGACTTGGCTCCCTC
>CM032447.1:43447038-43501461 GCA_019049505.1 Pachyrhynchus sulphureomaculatus
ATTTTAACACTAGATATTCATACATACACACTCAAAAAACAAAATTCCAATTTTGCCAACCATTTCTTAGAGACGTCACATAACTTTTCAGAATAAATAGTCTAAATATTTTACATTATGAACGAAAGGGCAAAAAACTAGATTGTTTAGAAGATCGAAATTTACAACAAGAACCATAAAGATCTTAATATAAATCTATCAATTTACAGACCGATATTAAAAATTCCACTCTTTTAAGCCTGTTTGACCGTAATTAAAATAAAGGAAAAACCCCTAATCTTTAATAGTGAACAAACTATATATACCTCACTTGATTATAATTGATTATAATTTACTCAAATCGATAAAGCCATTTTTGCTATTACTGAAGTCAGGCACAACAAAATAAAAGCAGAACCCCAACACTCCAAGTCTAAAAATACCCAATGCTTCAACTGCCAATTATTTGGCCACTCATCCCATCTGTGCAGGGCCCCGCCCAAATGTGTTAAATGCGGGCAGGGGCACCTCACGTCCACATGCCAAAAAACGCGGGATTTACCTGCCAAATGTGCAAACTGCGAGGGTGAGCATACAGCCTCCTACAGAGGCTGTCCCAAACACCCGTCGCAGCGACCCGCAACCAACCAAGCTAACTCCCAAGCCACCTTCTCCTGGGCAAACCGTCGTCAAACGGCGGCTCCCCAGCGACCTCAATTCCAACAAACATGACCGACGCCCTTACATCTATCAATAGCATGAATTCTGCCATGCAAACCTTCTTTAAAAACATCCAAAACTTTCAAAAGCTTTCCGCCACTTTCATGCCCCTGCTTAATTCCAACGCCCAAGTATGAGTAAGCGACCAAATAAGATCTCTCCTAAAATGCTAAACATCTTGTCATGGAATGCCAATGGCATTCGCGACAAAAAGCATGAACTTCTCCATTTCCTACAAGACCATAACGTCGACGTAGCTCTAATCCAAGAAACCTTTCTAAAGCCCGGCATCCGATTCAGTCTTCCTAACTATACTGTTTACCGCAACGACAGAATCAGGGCCCGCCTAGGGGGGACCATGATTCTTGTCAAGCACTCCTTAAATCACTACCAACCACCCCCCCTTCCTCTTGTCCAAACTGAAGCCACACCTATTGCCATAACCATGGCAAACAACACCACCATCCACCTCTTCTCGGTCTACCAACAAAACGGTGACCAACATCCCATCGATCCTGCAGACTTCCATCTGCTGTTTGGCCCTGTCAATCAAAAGACCGTTCTGGGCGGAGACTTCAATGCCAAAAACGTTTTCTGGGGAAACCTAGCTACGAACGCTAATGGCATTGCTCTCGACGCCATCCAGAACCAAATCCCATTCAATCTCATAGCTCCAGACGAGCCCACCCACATTGGACACGGAAGACCGGACTTTCTAGATATTTTTCTTCTAAAAAATATCAACCTCCGGCATAACATTACTGTCATTCATGACCTTTCGTCTGACCATCTACCGGTCATTTTTACACTGGGAAATCCGGCCGACAAAATAAATGCCACAGTCACCACTTCCAGCACAGACTGGGACCACTTCCAACGCCTCCTGGCGACCACGGGTCCCATCCCAAAAATTTCCACAACCCAGGATCTGGATTCGGCAGTCAATAAACTGACTGCTGATATCCAGACAGCCCTTGCCCAGGCCACAACGTCACGAACCCAACCAGTCTCTTCTCAAGGTAGACTACCCCCAGCTATCAAAGAGCAGATCAGGGATAAAAACCGGTTGCTCAGAAGAGCCCTCAGGACGGGAGACCCCCGCCTCAAAAGGCTCGCAAATCAAGCAACGCAGCAGGTGAAAGACTCACTTGCTGAATTCCACAGCAGCAGGTGGGAGTCCAAAGTAGAATCCCTCACTACCCAGGACTGTTCTCTTTGGAAAATGGCAACAGCCCTTTCCAATGACGAGCCAAGGTCCATGCCAGCCCTCACCCACGCCGGCACCACAGCCTCCACAACCCAGGAGAAGGCTGACCTTCTGGCAGATCTGCTAGAGGAACAGTTTTCTCCTAACACTCCTGCCCATCCCGATCCAGCCCGTGATCTTAGGGTCGCTACAACCATACAGACCCTAAATCTTGCCCAGCCCCCTCGCAATACGTACTTCACAACCCCCTCCGCTGTTAATGAGATCATTCGATTTACCTCAATCCGAAAAGCCCCAGGTCATGATAAAATTACAAATAAAGCCCTCAAAAAACTCCCCAAGAAACAAATCTCAGAAGCCACCAATATCATTAACAGCATACTGAGACTCAGCTATTTTCCACTCTACTGGAAAAAAGCTGAGGTCATTATGATCAAAAAAACCAGGTTCTCCATCCCACGAGGCAAGCAGCTATCGGCCAATCAGCCTACTTCCAGGCCTTGGCAAGATAGCTGAAAAAGTCATCCTCGAAATCGTCAGAACAAAGTCCACAGCGCTCCGTGTTGTCCCTGACGAACAGTATGGCTTCCAGCCCCTTCATGGCACCATCCATCACACCACGAAACTCGCCCAAACCATTTCCAACAGCTTCAACAAACGTCACAAAGTTGGAGCTATGTTTCTCGATGTAGCAAAGGCCTTCGACCGAGTCTGGCACGAGGGCCTCATTCTGAAACTGATCCGACACGGCTACCCCCTTTTCATTAATAAACTCATTCAATCCTTCGTCTCTGACAGAACATTCCAAGTCAGAGTCGATAAGGCCATCTCCGAAGTCAAGGCCATTAGAGCCGGAGTCCCTCAAGGCTCCGTCCTCTCCCCCCACCTCTTTAACATTTTCACAGCCGACATTCCAAAAACGGATCAGACTACCTACTCCTGTATGCTGACGACACAGCCATCATAGCAGAATCCAGCAGCTACAGAATCATCACCAGTAGATTGCAGCGCCACCTGAACGTCCTCGCCCCCTGGTTCGACCGATGGAAGATCCAGCTAAACCCATGTAAGACACAGGCCATCGTCTTCGCCAAAGGCAACGGCACTCCTTATGGACAACTCCAGCTCCAGGGATCCCGCATCCAATGGGCAACCACCATCAAGTACCTGGGAATCCAGTATGACAAACACCTCATCTGGAAAGACCAGGTCTGTGCTGCCTCAAGGAAAGCCAAGCAACTACTGGGCAAGCTGTACCCAATCATCAGCCGGTCCAGTAAGTTGCAACCAAAAATCAAGCTGCTAATTTTATAAAACCATCGTGAGGGCAGGACTCACACACGCCTGCCCTACTTGGTCTAAACTCACCAAGACACGCAGAGCTCAACTTCAGGCAGTACAGAACAAGGCCCTGAGGATGATCACGGGAGCCCCATGGTTCGTCCGAAACCGGCAATTGCATAGAGACCTCGGTGTGCCAACAATCAAGGCACACATGAGGTCCACCAACATCAAGTTCTTCGCAAAGGCGCTACAACACCCAAACGCCACCATAAGGAGCGCATTCCACGTGCCCGCCAACGCCCGCCATCACTATCCAAGACCTTCTGACCCCATATCCGACGAAGACGATGGCCCTCCCCCACCCCCATGAAGATTGTAACCTAGATTAAGTTTAGAATTAAGTTCTAGATTAGTTTAGAATTAAGCTCTAGTTAAGTTAGATTAGTCAACCAATGTAATTAAAACCCAATGTCCTAGGTTAAGTTAATTAGGATTACTGTATAGAACCTAGGTTAAGTAGTATAGGAATATAAGCTATCATAAATGTAAGTAAGAGGCATAGCCTAACTTAAATTCAATAAAGACAATGACAATAATTTACTCATTGCGTTTGAGAATGTAGTAGTACTACGAAACTACAGTCATGCTTAGTGCAATTTTTATACGTGTCGTGAACAAAATAAAAGTATACTCTGTAACCTGTGTTGTTGTTAATATATATTGTATATATAATTTAACATGAATGGATTAACTTTTGGATGTCTTGTCCAAACTTATAGAAAAAAAAAAAGAATAAAAAAATATGTTTTAATAGTTAAAAAAAAGGTAATTAATAAAAAATGATAATTAAAAATCTTGAAATTCCGGTGTCTCGAAGCGGTAACGCTGTAACGTAATTTACAGTTGGCTCTACTGATATGTTATTGTGATCAGTTGTTATAAACAAGTAAAAAAAATGGAAAATAATAAAAAATCAACAAGTATTGATAATAATCGGCCAAGTCCAAAATAAAATAAGATTCTTAGTTAGGCTAAGTTAATTAAGCCCCTAACACAATATAGACACAATATGTAAATTCACGTTTTTTTCTTAGTCAATAATGTATAATAATTATAGCATTTTAGGTACCTACTAGCCCATAATTCAGTCTAACTCGACTTAGAATCTAGTAAAACAAAGTGTAAAACATATATTTATTATCCTAATTTTTGTTTAATTATAAACATATAAAATAAAATTATTTTATCTTGATACAGGAGTGATGCGCGACTGAAAAGTATATTAAAAAACCTCCACCATATTTTCAAGCAACATAGTTCTTTTTTATACCAGAAAAATTATCAAACGTAATGCATTCGTAATAATTTTCGCTCAATTGACGCTTTATGAAGACTATTCTAGAATTTTTTCAAAATATTTTGATCAGTGCTTTTCGAGAGTGGGGACAGCGGTTTTTGGCTATTTTTTAAAAATAATACAAGGAAAACTGTGCACAAGTATTACATCAAATATATTTTTGAACTGGTGTTTTCACAATCTTTCATTTGACATCCCACTCGATGACCTGATATTTTTTTTTCACTTCAGATTTCACCTCCCAAAACTAACTCCTTAAGTCAAAATTTAACTTCCAAAACTACACGGCTTTGACTGGGTCATCAATTCCTCAATTTATATATTATTATATAGTTTCAGAGAAAATCTGGTATGACAGATAGACACCGAAGTGATACCATAAGTATTTCATACGGAACACTAAAAATAATTGTAAATTTCTACGTTCTGGGCACTTTCCTCCCAATAAAATTACTTATCACTGTTGAACAAGTGGTGTCCGTAATTGCTTCTATTTTTTGTCAAATATTTTCTTTTTGTTGTTACCTAAACGTTAACGTCTTAAATGTATCCACACAAGAAAAAGTCCATCGTCGTCAAATCTAGATTACGTGGAGGCCAACGTGCGTCACCTTTTTTAAAAGAAGATTTATTCCAGAGAATAACTCAAAAGACTGGCAGGGATGTATATGAAATACATGCGTTGCTTCATCCTGCTGAACCTCGATGCTCCGGCTTCGTCCATCAAAATTTCGCGGGCATGCCGAGATTCTCACTCATCTCCACATATCCTTCTGAATTAACACTTGTTATTCAGCCGATTATTCTACGTACCAACATTACTGCTATCATCATTATCCGAGAATCTGATGGTTCTTGACACTTTAGTTTCGGATTTGTTGCGCTCCAATAACGGTAATTCTATTTATTGAAGTAGCAGCAAATCTTGAGAAGGCTACCACTGAGAGACAAATAATTAAGTATGAGGATAGCGGTACTAGAATAAACTTTTGTACATACTATATATGTCACTTTTGATTTCACATTATAATTGACAGGAATAAGCAACTAATTACCTACTAGTAAGTTGTTATAATTCACATATTCGTGCCTTAAAATTATAATTATTTCTCGTGTTAATTTTAAAGAGTTTTTGAAACAAACACTTATAGAAACTCTAGCAACGCAGTAAGTAGTAGTGAACTCGAACATATAAAAATGGCGAAAGTCAATCTTAACACTTTATATAAGCGCGCTAATACTACCTAAACTTCCCTTATTCTTTAGTACTACATAATAATATAATAGAATAAGAATATAAAAATATAAAGTATGAGGGTGGATTGACAAGTCATTACATCAGTAACGCCAGTTTTTGACGGAGAACCTCGTTTCTAATATAATCCCGCAGTGACACTCCAATCATTGATCTTCCAATCTTGCGATGTGCTATTTCTAAGCTTTTTAGCGGTTTTGATAATTAAGGTGACAGTTTCCACCCCATAAGTTATCACCGGAAGCACACCCTGATCAAAGACCTTTCCTTTTAGGCAGATAGGAAGATCACTCCTAAAGACATCTTTAAGTGTTCCCTAGGCTGCCCAAGTGAGTGTTATTCCTCTCTTCAATTCGCACGTTTGATTGTCCCTTGTGATACGAATCTCATGACCAAGTTCTCTTTATTGCCGACACTAATCTGTTCGCTTGGAACCAAGTTTATCATATATTTTGTTTTAGAAGCATTCATTTCCAACCTCACGTCTGCACACTTCTCGAAGTTCTTAAAGCATTACTGCAAGCTCTCCAAACGCAGATTTGTCAGACTTTGCCCATTTATGTTAAGGCCTTTTCCTTCCCAGTTGAGTTTCTTGAAAGCGTGTTCTAAAACTGTGGTGAATAGTTTAGGTGACAACGTGTCGCCTTGTCTTACTTCCCTACCAATTGGTATGGATTTGGTGTTTTCGTGGAGTTTCACCATCATACAGGCATTTTTGTAGACGTTGTAAATCAACTTTGTATAACGATAGTCAACACGGCACTCTTGTAACTCTTCTAATACTGAGTCCAGCTCGACCCTATCAAAAGCCTTATGGAAATCTATGAAGGCCAAGACAAGTGGTCTGTTATATTCAATACTTTTCTCAATTAATGTCTTATACTTTCTACATGGTCAATGGTTCCGAATCGGGCTCGGAAGCCAGTCTACTCCCTTGGTTGGTAGAAGTCCAACTTATGTTCAAGTCTGGTTGTTATTATCCTAGTGAACAAATGGCTCAGAAGACTTGGGGGCTAGTTTTCTAATTTCGGAGGGAAAGCGGTTGTCAAAACAGTGCGTTGGCGAAGGTGACGGTTCCCGAAAAAAGCGAAAACAGTTTTATCGGCGGGAAAAGTGATGGCAATTTTTTGTTGTGACTCACAGGCTATCATCATGATTGACTATTTGGAAAAGGGTAAAACTGGCTTTTTATTTGGTAATGTTATTGGATCGTTTACATAATGAGTTGAAGCAGAAGCGATTCAGATTAGTGCACAAAAAAGTTCTCCTTCACCAGGAGAATGCACCTGCTCATACATCGGCCGTTGCAATGGCAAAAGTGCACGAGCTGGGCTTGGAAATAGTTCCCTCATCTTACCTCACCCTGTTCACCAGATTTAGCTCCAACTAATTTTTTTTGTTTTCTAACCTCAAAAGTTGGGTTGGGGGGAAGAAATTCTCGTCGAATAAAGAGGTTATCTGTGCTGTAAAAGAGTGTATAATACTCACACAGTTCGAAACATTTTTTTTTTCTGAGGGAATAAAAAAATTGGGTAATGGAGGTACCGTTCGGAAAATTGTATCAGTTGATACTAAAATCAAAGAAACAGTAATGAAAAATATTTAAATCCAAAAAATCCAGTTGGTTGGTTAATCCTACAGATACCCGCAGTTTCTTTTGCCCAGGTCTTAACTAAAACAAGTTTAGGACAAAATAGATGATAATGGTTCAATTCCTTGCTGCCTAGTACATATATTTAAGTATGCGTGGCTGAACTACCCACCACATAATTTTGCTACGCTGTAAATATCGGCAAATTCTCGAAGCTGACATCACTTTAAAGGCATGTTGTTGGTGGAAGACCGTTCGAACCAGAAAAAAACTGATGATAGACTGCTCTACATTTAGACCGTACTCACATCGGAAATGGATCTTGATAGGATTGCGAACTGACTCCGACGAAAACTATCTTGATGAAAGACTACTCGGAACAGAAAAGATCAACGATGGAGACAACGCCCTTTTCGAGTGGGATACATATCTGAAGTCTACTTGGGTCGGTAGATGGTAAAAATAATCTCTCTGGCCCATTTATGTACGTGTTAATTCTAAAATAACGTTAACGAAAAAATAAGGTATTTTCAAAAATGCTCATTAAGTTTTTACTCTTTCCTTTCTTTCTAACGAAAGGACAAGTTCTCCTACATCTAAATTTGATATCCTTTTATATGTTATAAAAAATAAATATGCTTTAAGAGCATTAATTAGAAATATTTTAGTAATTACGATTTCGTAGAAATCTTATAATTGATCTGAAAGTCAGTAAACTGGACCACTTAAATATTGTCACGAACGAAATTTTGATTTCAAAATACTTGGGGGAACAAGAAAATCCACTTATTGATTACAATTTCACCTATGACAGTTATTTTATTTATACTCGTATTTTTATAATGAATTTCCGGTAAGGTTATATTGTGATATATAGTTTTTGCAACACTATACCTTATTTTAAATTAACAATGCTTCGAGAAAAAAAGAGAACATCAAAGGTAAAGATGCTTATAGAGTGGGATGCTAATCTACAAACAGAGGGAAGCAAGTTGATTACCGCGGGGCGGAGTCTCTTGTATTGGATCTGTAAAAGGTTAAACCTTTCTCTCAACATAGTACACTCAAAATCGAATACCAGGGAGTGGTATTTTTAACACAGTTCATTTCGAAAAACATTACAACAAAAAAATGTATTTTTCCTATTTTTTTCCTTCCATAGCGAGTATATAACATACTCTCTGGCCAGCCTTTAGCTAAGCCGCAGCCTAACCTAATAATATGAAACATTAGTTTTTATTGTGTTTGATTTTCAGTATAAATTTACGATTTGTTTGCTATGCTTTGTAAATTACTATTGATCTCAAACTGAACAATAAAACATTTTTTAGTGCTTTAAGATTGGGTAAAATTAAAACATCCTTATTGAGGTCACAATTCTTTTTTTTTTAATTCGTGCGCGAAACTACGAAGTCTGCAAAAATTGATAAAGTACTTGTTGAATATTATTTATACTCTGTCGGTAGTGTTTAATTCCAAAAATCGCTGGAGAATCCCTTTGTCTTAAATTTTTTTACGGTGCTAAAACTGTTTTATATGAGAGTGCATTAAATATATTTATTTCATAATTGGTTACCACAAGTATTTCCGGAGAACATGTGGTATATTTAAAATGGGAATAGGGGTTATTTGTTCATATGCTTGATACGTGGGATATTGAAAGTACCACAGGTAACGAAAAAATTGTTAGGTGACTTGCTTATTTAAAAATAGATCTTATCTTAATATTCATAATAATAATAAAGTTGTGAATGTAATAGCTGAAAATACATTGTTAATTCCTAATAGGACTACACACATTTTAAAGGAAACATGAGTTTTTGTGAATTGTTATGAAAATTATGCCAAGTTCTAGTTCTAGTGTTTCCTATCAAAGATCACCAACTAGAAAAAATGCCCACTCTGAAAATCCATTCCCTGAGAGTCACGTGCTGTTTTTTTTATCCAGAGGAGGACGCTTTGTAATATTATTATATATATATATATATATATATATATATATATATATATATATATATATATATATATATATATATATATATATATATATATATATATATATATATATATATATATAATATCATTTAGTAAATAAACTAGGTAGGGCCATTCTCTATAACTACTACTCATATTTTATGAGCTAATCTAACATGAGTATAATTTTGTGTCTTAAGATATTTACATGTCAGTAACCTAATTAACTTAGCCTGGGTAAGGGTATTATATAAATGAAATAAAAACCCAAGATATTTGAGATATACGAGAATTTTAACTAACTCAATACTATTCCTGAAGGAGGAGGTCTGAAGGTCTTGGGTAGTGAGTCTTGTGGTTAGCCGGGGAGGTTCGAAAACATTTCTGACTGTAGGGTGACATTTGGCAGCATGCTGGACTGGAGTATGGCCGACCTTGATCATCATTTTGTAAATTTTCAACTTGTTGCATGTTGATAATTTACTGGATATGTTGAAGAGGGGGTAGAGCTTACCTAAAAGCTATTTGGCCTTCATGGTTTTTGTATATATATATATATATATATATATATATATATATATATATATATATATATATATAAATTTAAAGTTTAGTTTTGGTTTACGTTTTGATTTATTGTATTTACTTAAGATGTAAACCAGATGTTTATTATTAATGTTGTTTTATACAAGAATATATATAAATATAAATAAATTAATGTTTAGTTATATCATCCCACCTTATGTCTATATGGATCTTGGCATTAAATTATTTTATTTACATTTTAACACTTACAGTTTTCGTTGTACTAAATTTAGAAGTAAGTTGGGAATGTGGAATCTTTGGCACAATGATACTACTCAGTATATATCACCACTACACCAAACACTTTATTTTTGCACTCGACGCGCGTTTCGCTAACCATGTTAGCTTCATCAATCATCGCTCCTGATGAAGCTAACATGGTTAGCGAAACGCGCGTCGAGCGCAAAAATAAAGTGTTTGGTGTAGTGGTGATATATACTAAGTAGTAAATTTAGAAGGTTCAAAATATTTTATATTTGTTATTTATGCAGGTGCTATACTTAAGTTTTCCGTGTCATTTCGATAATTTAAGGTATTATTTATTCTTCATATATGTATCATTTCTTTTATGTGTCGTTTATTATGATTATTTTCAAAATCTAGGATTTTGATGTATATATATATATATATATATATATATATATATATATATATATATATATATATATATATATATATATATATATATATATACATATATATATATATATATATATATATATATATATATATATATATATATATATATATACATACATATATATATATATATATATATATATATATATATATATATATATATATATATATATATATATATATATATGTTTATATATATTAATAACGTCTTTTTTGCTGTGCTATTTTATAGCCTCTCGTTTCGGATATTTTTCCCGTTTTTTTTTTACTGGTAGAGAACATGAAGATCGAGATAATTTTGTACGTCTTTTGAAAATAGGCTCTGTAGGTGTACTGTTTTTGGGCACCATTCATTTTAGAATAAAATGAATATAAGTTCAGCTCAAAAAATGAAAAAATACTAAAGAGTTATTTAGTTGTTGAAATAAAATTGAATTGGGTACAACCGTTGCGTCCTCAAAGAAAGAGCAGGAGTTTAGTGAGACACTACACATTTAAATAAAGAAGGGTATATTAATAAAATAAAAATTCTTCCTCTTATTACGCTCTTAAAATTACATAGACTTAATAAATAACCTTTTATACTAAGAGAGTGCACACTATTACATAGAGTCTTTAAATTAGGATTATTAAGTTTTTAATAAAAGGCTTTAAAAACACGATATAAAAGTTGGAAAAATCGTCTTCGCGGATTACACGTGTTACTTAGTTGCTGGAAACACACGTTGCAGACAGGAAGTGAGATATTTAAACTGGTGTGCTTATGACTTACTGATTGACTTCTCCCCGTTGGTTTTCCATAAGCTGCTTGGCCTCTCCTGGTGAGATTCTCATCAAAATATTGTCTCAGCCACCACTCTCCTAGTCTCATTTGGGTAGCTAATCATCTTTTGACCCGAAATGCCTTAGGATGAGCAGAATATTTTAAGATTGGAAAAAGGCATCAAACTTGAGATCTATAAACAACACCCACTTGGTGATAAAAAAAGCCGTTACTGCACTACGGCATGACGGAAGAAAAAAGTCTACTATGGCTTGACAAAGGAATAAGCCACTACGACATGCTGGAGGAAAAAGCCCTCTAAAATCCGAAATGGCCCTTTATATATCTTTTGCGCCTTCTTCAAAGTGAAGTCTTTAAAATGGTTCACTCCCGGGACACAAAATCAGACGCATTCAATGCAAACTAAATAAGATAGGTCGGCAACACGCGTTACACACTGCTGGTTTAGTTAAACTGCTCGAAAATTTCTCTCTGCTTAATCAAATTACACGGCTCAAAAATTTAAATTCACTGCTTAACTGAAATTAGTAAGTATTACATGAATTATTGATAGAAAAACAGTGTTGTAACATGATCTTAAAATCTAGAAAAATTGAATGTTACAATATATATATATATATATATATATATATATATATATATATATATATATATACATATATATATATATATATATATATATATATATATATATATATATATATATATATATATATATATATATATATAAATTTGAGCATAATTGAAATTTACAAAATTACTGGACTACATAAATAAAAATAATCATTTCTTCGCTCTAGTCACATCTAAAATATTCAGGGCTGAGAGGGAGTGTGAATTATTAAATTAAACCGTGTTGAAGGGAAATGACACCCCGCAGTCAGCGAAAATCTAATATATATATATATATATATATATATATATATATATATATATATATATATATATATATATGTATATATATATATATATATATATATATATATATATATATATATATATATATATATATATGTATATGTATATATATATATATATATATATATATATATATATATATATATATATATATATGTATATGGATCGTTCTTTTTACACTGGACGCCCCACCAAGCCAAAATTTGGAGCCACGTAGAGCGGCTTGCGTGGGCTCAAATTAAAGCTTAAAGACTCTAATTTTGAAATGCGTTGGGTGATTTTGAAAATAAAATATTGCGCATGCTCAGAGATCCCCGCAAGGACACTGCTTCCCAAAAAATCTCTAAAACTGAAAAAAGTAACAGGTAGAATGGAATTTTTTTATTACCTCACTATACTATTATCTTTGTTTTTGAAAAACAAAAAAAAATTACCCCCCGCGGATTTTTTTTGGAAGTCCCAATCGCGAGTTACAACAGATTTTGTCTATGCAAAAATTCAAAATTCGAAAATTTGCTTGAAAAAATCTAAAGAAATTCATACGTATTCCTCATAGCCAAACCAAACTTTTTTGTTCTACGAATCTGAATTCTAAAGTGAGTTGCTTTCGAGAAAAAAATTCTAAATGCATTTTTTTTTTTAAAGCAGCGTACTCCAGGACCCAGGTTTATAGGAAAAAAGGGAATTTATTTGATTTTTTTTTTGAGTCTTTCAAACGATATTTCTAATTTTTTGCACAAACAAAAAAATCTAAAATTCACAAATTGGCGCTAAACTTTTCCATGGAAAATTCAATTTGAAATCCTTGACACACATAATTTTCAAATATTGTTTTTTATTTATATTTTGATATGTTCAAGGTTGCGTAATTTGAATATTTGGAAAGAACTCGTGAAATATGTTTTATTTAATATTCTCCAGGTATTTTTAGGAACATATCAGCTGCCAGTTCAGATAAATATATTAATCTATATAATATAGCAGGATATACAGGAAAAATAACAAAACCGCTAAAATTACGTATTCTTTATTGCAAAACAAAACTTTCTTGTTCTATGAACCTGGATTCTAAAGTGCGTTGCTTTCGAGAAAAAATTCTAAGTACATTTTTTTCGTTTTTTTTCTCGAAAGCAGTGTATTCCATAACCCAGATTTCCGCGACACAAAACATTACAGGAGATTTTATCAAAATTTTGTAAACTTAATAAAATACTTATTTTACAATAAAGAATACGTAATTTTAGCGGTTTTGTTATTTTTTTTAAAATTGCGACCTCTATGTCCTGCTATGTTATATGGATTAATACATCTATCTGGCAGCTGATATGTTCCTAAAAAGTCCTGCGGAATGTTAAATAGAACATATTTCAAGAATTGTTTCCAGATATTCAAATTATGCAACGTTTAACGTATTAAAATATAAATAAAGAAAATATTTCGAAAAGTTTAGCGTCAATATTTTAATTTTAGATTTTTTTCGTTTGTGCAAAAAATTAGATAAACCATTTGAAAGATTCTAAAAAAATTCAAATAAATCCCTTATTAAATAACAAATCCTTTTTTTCCTATAGACCTGGGTCCTGGAGTACGCTGCTTTCGAAAAAGAAAGGAAAAAAATGCATTCAGAATTTTTTTTCTTGAAAGTAACGCACTTTAGAATCCAAGATCATAAAGCAAAAAGGTTTTGTTTTGCTATGAGGAATATGTATGAATTTTTTTAGATGTTTTCAAGCAATTTTTCGAATTTTGCACTTTTTCACACCAACAAACCCTGTTGTAACTCGCGATCGGGACTTCCAAAAAAAATCCATGGGGGTCATTTTTTTCGAAAACAAAGGTTTATCCCTCTGCGCATGCGCAATATTTTATTTTTAAAATTGCCAAACGGCTTTCAAAACTAGAGCCCTTAAGCTTTAATCTGAGCCCGCGCAAGCCGCTCTACGTGACCTATATATATATATATATATATATATATATATATATATATATATATATATATATAGTGTTCTTAAAATCACTCAATATATTGAAACTGCAAACCGTAGAACTAATTCAAAGAAGTCAGAAATTCATAACCAATAATCCTTGCACCCGCAGCCTGGAAAATTACATATAGAAATAATGTATTTATTACGTACCCATATCTATTTTACCTAGTACAATTAATTAACTTCTCGTTGTCTGTGAGTTCAAAGTTCAAAACAAAGTATTGTCCTTCAGTAATAACAAATTTCCTAGTATAAAAGATATTAAGCTCATCAGATATAGGTTACACAACAATAGTCCTATTTAATTAAGCGAACTGTCATAAAAATCAGTTGTCAATAAACTTTGCCAACATTAATGAAACACTTAAAACACTTTTTGAATTGCCAATTTACAATATTTCAAAAAAAAAATTCTTTTCGTCTTTTCGCTATGTAAACAAAACGTTTATGGAAAAGGGATTTTAGAATTAGATTTTCGCTGACTGCGGGGTGTCATTTCCCTTCAACACGGTTTAATTTAATAATTCACACTCCCTCTCAGCCCTGAATATTTTAGATGTGACTAGAGCGAAGAAATGATTATTTTTATTTATGTAGTCCAGTAATTTTGTAAATTTCAATTATGCTCAAATTTTATATATATATATATATATATATATATATATATATATATATATATATATATATATATATATATATATATATATATATATATATATATATATATATATATATATATTGTAACATTCAATTTTTCTAGATTTTAAGATCATGTTACAACACTGTTTTTCTATCAATAATTCATGTAATACTTACTAATTTCAGTTAAGCAGTGAATTTAAATTTTTGAGCCGTGTAATTTGATTAAGCAGAGAGAAATTTTCGAGCAGTTTAACTAAACCAGCAGTGTGTAACGCGTGTTGCCGACCTATCTTATTTAGTTTGCATTGAATGCGTCTGATTTTGCGTCCCGGGAGTGAACCATTTTAAAGACTTCACTTTGAAGAAGGCGCAAAAGATATATAAAGGGCCATTTCGGATTTTAGAGGGCTTTTTCCTCCAGCATGTCGTAGTGGCTTATTCCTTTGTCAAGCCATAGTAGGCTTTTTTCTTCCGTCATGCCGTAGTGCAGTAACGGCTTTTTTTATCACCAAGTGGGTGTTGTTTATAGATCTCAAGTTTGATGCCTTTTTCCAATCTTAAAATATTCTGCTCATCCTAAGGCATTTCGGGTCAAAAGATGATTAGCTACCCAAATGAGACTAGGAGAGTGGTGGCTGAGACAATATTTTGATGAGAATCTCACCAGGAGAGGCCAAGCAGCTTATGGAAAACCAACGGGGAGAAGTCAATCAGTAAGTCATAAGCACACCAGTTTAAATATCTCACTTCCTGTCTGCAACGTGTGTTTCCAGCAACTAAGTAACACGTGTAATCCGCGAAGACGATTTTTCCAACTTTTATATCGTGTTTTTAAAGCCTTTTATTAAAAACTTAATAATCCTAATTTAAAGACTCTATGTAATAGTGTGCACTCTCTTAGTATAAAAGGTTATTTATTAAGTCTATGTAATTTTAATATATATATATATATATATATATATATATATATATATATATATATATATATATATATATATATATATATATATATATATATATATATGTATATATATATATATATATATGTATATATATATATATATATATATATATATATATATATATATATATATATATATATATATATATATATATATATATTTAAATTGTGTTATTCCTGCATTTTTTCAAGGCATAAAATCTCTGGCATTTACTTGTAAAGAACATAAAACAAGCCTGTTGTAACAGTATGGTATTATAATAAATCATAATTTCCACAGTATTTTTCCAGGATGTTTCTGGCTTCACTGACTGTTGTTATCTCTTAGTATTAAGGCACGATTAGTAATATTTTATACCAAAATAATTGCATTTTACATAAAAAATTAAAAGTTATGATACTTTTTAATGCGATTAAAAATTATCGCAATTAATTTTTTTATTCTAACTGTTGTTTCATGGCGAAAAAAACTTGACATTTTCTCTGAAAAGTGCAAACTAAATTTAAATAATGTGCATGTAAAAGATAATCCGAGTGTATCCGGGGAATAATAAATGAATTTATTGAATTTGTAACCATTTTTATTCAAGGAGTGTTTCGAAAGTAAATATAGTGTTTTTTTACAAACATAAGCAGTATAACTTCAAAAAAAAAGCATTTTTAACATTATTTTTAAACGGGTTTTTAAGGAGTCTCTTAGCTTCCATAAATTTATATTTTATATCAATAAAACATTGAAAAATAGCTATTGTGCGACAAAAGGTAATTTTAACTAAATTCATTTTTTTTTTCATTTCAGCAGGCGCATTAGATAATTTTTAAAATTTCTTCATTTAATATTTTTTATATATTATTAACTAAAGTAGCTAGCAAGCCATTTTTGAGAGGGTAACAATAAATACTTTTACATAAACTGACTTGCAGGTAAAATAATGTTAACCTACTCAAATCAATTCTAATTTATTAATATAGCTTATTAATTGTGAATTTTATTATCGTAATTTTATAACACCTTCTATCGCCGTCATCATAAAACCGAATAGCAATTAGTTTTTTACTTAAAGCGTATTTATAAATTTCCGTAATAGATTTGAAGACTTCCTAGGTAGCAACTGCTGATTTGTTGCTTTCGGTATTATAGGAAAAAAAAACCATGGCACATTTGCTCGTCCACGTTCAAAATCTCAGCTTAATCTTTCCAAATAATAATTATTAGTACTGCTTAATGATTTATTATTGTTTAATATTTTTGTAAGTGGTATTTGGTGGATTTCTTTCTGACACTTTTACTATTATCAGCAATGCGTATCTTGCTTCAGACTGTATCCTACTTTCTTGCTAGTCTGGACGAAACTAAGTCATGGCATGACTGTAACTAAGTAGTACTTAACGCTACAAAAGCGAAAGAGAAAATGTCGGAAAGGCCAAAATTTCTTGAAAATTTTAAAAAAGTGTGATGAAAGTTTAGCAAGATCAGAAGTTTTAGTGCTACATATCAACCATCGATAGATCAAAAGTTCCAGTGGTACAAAACGTCTGAACCAACTAAAGATGAACCGGATTATGTAAGATCATCTAATCCAAACACAAAAGAAAATACCATCAAAATTAACGATCTTGTACTTTTTTTATGTCCATTTAAGTGTTCGTGACCTTGTAGAGCTTACTGAACTATCAACCGGATTGATTTGGGCGCTTTAGTCTAAACCAGCTGAATTTACTTGAAAAATATCGTCGTATTGAGGTTTTTAAAGATCTGCTTTTTTTGAATGACTCACAACATCGAAAACATCAAGTGGCTATTGTGCAAAAGGTGAACCAAAAATGAGACAAAAAAAGTGGATCAAAAATCATAATCATGCTAACTCTTTTTTCTTCTTATCACAACCGTGGTGTTGTACACAGAGTTCTTTATAATTGGCTAGAGAGTTAATAAGGAGTACTAAGTAAGTATTAGGCGTCATTTAAGTAAGACAAGTCGTAAAAAATTTGGACGATAACACACCATGACACAATGATATAAGTATCCGTCAAATGCAGTGATGACCACTCCCAAAGCATCGTATTTACCAGATATGGCACCATATGATTTTTAAATCTACAGGATATAAAAGAAAAATGGCTAGTAGAATATTACTTTAACGGAAATTTATTTATTCAGCCCCCTCAATTTTTATTCAAACATTTTAAACGGTGCTGATTTTTCTATAACCATCAGTATTACAGGAGGTAATGAGGCCCATCGATAGTTGTACGGCTTGGTTTTTCTGTCCTTCTAGTAGAAATGGTATGTTCTTTTTTCTGTAGGATAGGCTAACAGGTCTACAAAAACTGGTATAAGTTTGTTGGTACATTTCTTGGGTATCAGGACAGATATTTCATTAGCACCAGAAATTTTTTAGTGTGTACTGTCATGGAGAGTTATGATACGCTGTATATTAGAATAAGGGGTAATGTTTTCCCGAGAAATTAAAAGTAGTTGTAGGAAAGAGCTTAGCTAACAGGCTGAGGTCATCCAGTTGCGAGAATATTTTCTTATCGTGTAAGTGGTACTAGAATTAACTTAGTGAAATTTTAATACATTGCATTCGAAATTTTTTTAAACTATTCGGACAAGCAAAGATTTTAATCTTAATTCTCTAATTATGTCTCTCTTTAACTTCGTCTGTTAATTTTGTGTCCGTGTAGAGGATTAACAAAGATATATTTTATAACGTTAGAGTTTTTTCGCCACTGTCGTAACCCAAGATGTTTAGAAACAATTGCTTCGTTACATCCTCGCCGTTAGAAGGACAAATCTTTGGAAAAGCTAAAATGACATCAGGACTTCATATTTTCTGGTAGCATTTATGTGCTTGACCAATTTTTGATATCGACGTCTCTCAGGATGGCATATTTGTGGTATATAGATATATATATATATATATACATATATATATATATATATATATATATATATATATATATATATATATATATATATATATATATATATATATATATATATATATATATATATATATAAGGGTGAATTGAAAAAGTGTATGTATATATACATGTGCTGTAAGATTAATATCTTGAAATACACCATTTTTAATTTATGGCCATTTCTGACCAAGAAGTAGCTAAAATCTGACCATAACTTGGAAACGATGTCCAGGGTACATACAAATTCGTAGTCGGCAGGTCAAAAAACATAAGAAAACGTACCTGGACATTAATTTGACTAATAGATAAAAAATGGGCAATTATATAAAAGAGGAAAACGTTATCAGGATTCACGATCATATATTATATACTGATTTTTGACGCTTTTTACGGCAATTTAGCGAGCTTTTCCATTTTTTTCCGAAAAACTTTTCATATTGTGCTGTAAAAAAGAGGCTTTTGAGAAAGTCGTGCTCATCCGCGAATAATTATTTCTGGAGTTCCAGGGAACAATTTAAATCGAGTCTAATGAGTGTCATTTAAAAAAAAATTCTCTCTCTCTCTCTCTCTCTGTCTATATATATATATATATATATATATATATATATATATATATATATATATATATATATATATATATATATATATGTATATATATATATATATATATATATAATATATGTATATATATATATATATATATATATATATATATATATATATATATATATATATATATATATATATATATATATATATATATATATATATATATATATATATATATATATATATATATATATATATATATATATATATATATATATATATATATATATATATATATATATATATATATATATATATATATATATATATATATATATATATGTATATATATATATATATATATATATATATATATATATATATATATATATATATATATATATATATGTCCATCTTTCTGCCACTATATAGAGTATATAGAGAGATATATTGACTGGGTGTCATAATATCCTTCAAGGTTGCCCAGCCAATTATCGAAATTCAACCAACGACCATCGATTTCATATGCGAAGCTGCCTGTGTATATGTATTTATGTATGTATGTATATATATATATATATATATATATATATATATTATATATATATATATATATATATATATATATATATATATATATATATATAAATATATATATATATATATATATATATATATATATATATATATATGTATATATATATATATATATATATATATATATATATATATATATATATATATATATATATATATATATATATATATATATATATATACACAGTGTCCCCTATGTATGGAATAATGATTCCACAGCATTTATTAATCAGTGTATCAAAGAAATGTTTAAATAAAAGTTATAGGGTGTTATACGGCGAACATGCTGACGTTGATAATAAAGTGTTTTGATCTCTCAGTTCGAAGGAATTACGCCATCTTAATTTTTTCAAATGGAAATTATATTTTTGAGTCCTACTAAAAATTCTAGACATTATTTGTCTAACATACCATATGTCTAAATTGAATTATCTTGGAATTATTGTCATTTGAAATTTAAAATGAAAAAAAAGACAAAGAACTATTAATAAATACTCCAGGTTTATTTTTAAGGTAATAAAATATCTACCGTTAACAGCGAGGCAATAACCTGTCATAAAGAACAGAGTTTGCAGAGAATTCGGGGTGATCTGTACTACTATATATTGAATTCTTTGTTGTAAATCTTCTACAGTTTCAGGTCGACTTCGGTAAACTTTGGTTTTCAAATGACCTCATAAAAAAATTGAGTGACGTAAGGTCGGGACTCCTTGCAGACCATTTTACAACACCTCTTCTGCCTATCCATCGATTAGGAAAAATCGTATCCAAATATCTACGAACATCGATTTCATAGTGAGAAGGTGATCCATCCTGTTGATACTACAGATTCCTGTTAGGATATCCAAATTATTTTCATCGGGAAAAAGACCTGCACAAGTTGGAATAACTTGCTCTTGGAGTAACTGTAAGTACCGCTGTTCTGTAAGATTTCCATCTATAAAAAAGGGATTAATGATATGACGTCCACAAATCCCTGTCCACACATTTATCTTTTGTGGTCTTTAAGAATGGCTGTCGATTATCTAGTGGGGATTCTCAGTAGATCAGTACCGGTAGTTATGTCTGTTAACTCCTCTATTAAAACAAAATGTGCCCTCGTCAGAAAAAACACTATTATGAATTTGGTTAGGATCATTATTCATTCGTTCCATTACGACCTCGCAAAATTCAACGCGTCTATAGTAGTCATCTTCAGATAATTCTTGCAATAGAATGGGTTTGTATGGATGCAATTTTTCAGTATACCACTTAAGGTACCTTTACTTATGTTGTAGTCTAGGCAAAGCTGACGAGTGGCTGTATGGGGATTTTCTGTAATTTCCAATAAAACATCTAACTTTTTATCATCCCTTGTTTTAACTTTTGAAGGTCCGGATTTAGAACAATCCTTAACATGACCTCATTGTCTAAATCGTTTTAAGGTTTTGCTAACTACGAATTGGCTAATAGGTTCTCGATTCGGATATTCTGCGTCAAAAAGATCACACACCTCCTGTTGTGTTCTCCCCCGATCTTCGTAACCAACCATCATTACAAAGTGATCCTTTCAGTTTCTGTTAAATGTACCATTATGATATTACGCTCAAATTGCAGTTTCATAAAATCTAGCCATAAACGTTTTCGTCAATAAATCATTTCTTGACGCGTTAAGTCGTTATCTGACGGTAAATGTTTAACATAAGCCAGCTTAAAATTTTTTTTTTTAATTTCAAATATCAATAATTCCAAAACAGTTCAATTTAGACATATGGTATGTTAAACAAATAATATCTAGAATTTTTAGTAGGACTCAAAAATAAAATCATATACAAGGCTTTCCATTTAAAACAATTTAATGCATAATTTCGTAATTTTTTCGAACTGACAGTTTAAAACACTTTATTATTAACGTCAGCATTGCGTCGTATAACACTCTATAACTTTTATTTAAACATTTTTTTAATACACTGATTAATAAATATATATATATATATATATATATATATATATATATATATATATATGTATATGTATATATATATATATATATATATATATATATATATATATATATATATATATATATATATTTATTTATTTATAACATATAGTCGTAATGATTCCCGGACGATGGAATGTATAGAAGTGTTATTGCAGGAATACACTCATGTCATATTCCGTGTGGGATATTGCAAACCGTTCACCAACGCATTTTCAACTCGTCGGACGTAAGCGGCTAATCCTAGTGGCTTACTGAACTTGCCTCAGTAAGCCAATGCACTTTCCGACTTAATTTTAACAATTATAAAGATCTGTATTTGAACTTTATAATACTTGTGTTTCTCTATGTATATATATTATGCAGCTGATTAAATTTAAATTTTGCCCTGGATTTTGAGCCGTTGAATCCGAATTTGCCATACATTCAGCTTAAATTCTAATAGGTATTTTCTGCTTTTTACCCACGAAATAAGCAATGCCAAAAAGATTAATAGTCATAATTGTAATAAATGCTACATCATTAACGAACATCTACCAACAAATCTTAATTTGCGTTATAATTAAATTTGCCGATGGACTTAGCCTATAAAATATAAAAGATTTATGCTTATAGTTAGAGAGAGGGGCAAAAATATTACTAATTATTACTTAAACTTCTTCTAATTATTAAAACATGTTATTATATATACATTAGTGGGCGTCAAGCCATTTTTTCTAAACTTATAATTAAACAAATAATTTGTTAGTTTCATCATTATCTTAAACATTCTAAAAAGTTGAAGTTGATGTAAACAAATGGATTTATTGTATTAATTTATATTTATTATATTGTTAATTAAAGAAAGCGTAAATAAACAAATTATGTCATAATACCTAACTGACATTCATTCTGGGTATAATTAAATTTCGAATGAACGATTATTATTATTTCAGCTTTAAAAATTATTATATTTCCATCTTACATAATTCCTCCACCAAAGGTCTAGACGTACACAAAATATATTATCATAATATGTTTTTTTTTTAATTACTACGTATTATTAAAGGTTCTAATTACCTTAATTAACTATTTATTTTCATTAGCAAACAACTACAAAAAAAAATTTAAATTATAGTACTTTTGTAATTAGAAGTATCGTATGAATCTGAAGATTTAAGTTTTTAATTATTATGGATACTAATTTATAATATACACAGTTCTTCTATAACTATTTAATAACAAATTTATTCTTTTGTAATTTAAACAAAAATAACTTTAGTCATTAACTAAAGCTGTTGGTTAAAGGCTCATTATTTAGCAATTTCTCGTCGTCACTTGATCGTTTTGGTGTTAGCTACCTTGGTTATTCAACTGAATCTTACATTGAAATAAATTAATTCTAGCAATTTCATTCAAAGATGTATTTAGGATCATGTAAAATTAATTTTCGTCAACTGTGACCAATACTGTCTGTGATTGGGAGTTTTGATTACACAGTGTCTGAAGTTCTAAAACTGATAAAATAACTAATGTAAAAATGCAATAATACCCGTCGTAGCAATACCGTGTTGTCTTAAAAAGTGCAGTGAAATATGAATGTGCATGTTTCTGCATCTGGACAACGTTTCCAGTCAATATATCTTATTAGAGATATAGAAAAAGGGTAAAAATCCCTATAGTGGCGGGGAGGTGGACTATAAAAAGTTAAGATATAGCCATGCCATTTTTTACAGCATAGCATTTTACAACACTTTATTTCTCTTATAGGCGAGCGTCTCGTGGACCATGACAGCAACATCAGGAGCGATGATTAACTAAACCTTAAATATCAGATTATTTATACTAAGATTTTGATTACTTAAGCAGTAACCTTACCGTAACAGGGTCGTAGTTGATACATATATATATATATATATATATATATATATATATATATATATATATATATATATATATATATATATATATATATATATATATATATATATATATATATATATATATATATATATATATATATATATATATATATATATATATATATATATATATATATATATATATATATATATATATATATATATATATATATATATATATATATATATATATATATATATATATATATATATATATATATATATATATATATACATATATATATATATAAAATTTACCACATCCCTAACTTTAATGCTTTTTTTTTTTGTCGACCTGATGACGACATAGACTACCAACAATATCCAGTTCGGACTCAAATATCACTAAATAGTTACTAAACTCGACGTCAAAAAATTTTAAAATGGAGTACCATTTCAACATCATGGTTTCTTGCAGTTGTGTTTCCGTCTTTAAAAAAGTGTTTTAAGTAATGTTTTATTGACTAAGTTTTATTTTTCAATATTTGTGTAACTCTCTAAAGTGTCTTTTAATCATGTTTTGTGTAATCATGCATACTACCTGGCCAACAAAAATGCAAATTTCTTTGTCTTCACCAGAGATGAACTAACTGCTAAATTTTTGTAAGTAATTTCACATTCAGTCGTACAATTCATTTAATCACGTTTTAAAAAACGAACGTTTTAGTTTATTTTCTGTAACTGGTTTGCATTTTTAGAATCCAGAAGAAGCTACCATTAGGCAGCGAAAGCTCGATAATAAAAATAAAAAGCAGATACTAGAGCCTTTAGATCTTTGATTGCTCATCTCTTCTCCTTATAAGGGCGTTTCCCAGCAGTTAAACTTAGGATTGTTTGTTGCCAGTGCCCTGTTACTGTCCTTCCTCTTTCTTTATATATATATATATATATATATATATATATATATATATATATATATATATATATATATATATATATACACATATATATATATATATATATATATATATATATATATATATATATATATATATATATATACGAGGCTGGTTTGAAAAGTCCGTGCAAAAATAAAAACTACTTATGTGTTTGGGGTAAACCTTTTTTATTTTTCGACATAGTCTCCTTCTAGGCTTATACACTTCGTCCAACGATGTTCTAGTTTGTTGATCCCTTCCGAATAATAGGATTTGTCCAAGTCTGCAAAATATCCATTAGTGTCTGCAATCACCTCCTCGTTTGAATAAAATCTTTGTCCCGCCAGCCATTTCTTCAAATTGGGGAACAAATAGTAGTCCGAGGGAGCCAAGTCTGGAGAATAGGGGGGATGTGAAACGAGTTGGAATCCTATTTCCATTAATTTTGCGACCACAACTGCTGAGGTGTGTGCTGGTGCGTTGTCGTGATGGAAAAGTCCTTTCTTGTGGGCCAATCGCGGGCGTTTTTCTTGCAGCTCGGTTTTCAAACGGTCCAATAACGATGAATAATATTCACCTGTAATAGTTTTACCCTTTTCCAGATAGTCGATGAGGATTATCCCTTGCGAATCCCAAAAGACAGTCGCCATAACCTTTCCGGCCGAAGGAACGGTCTTCGCCTTTTTTGGTGCAGATTCCCCCTTGGTAACCCATTGTTTAGATTGTTGTTTGGTCTCAGGAGTATAGTAATGTATCCATGTTTCATCCACAGTGACGAAACGACGCTTAAAGTCCTCCGGATTCTTCTGGAACAGCTGCAAACCATCCTTGCAACACTTCACACGATTCCGTTTTTGGTCAAGCGTGAGCAATCGCGGCACCCATCTTGCGAATAGCTTTCTCATGTCCAAATGTTTATGCCAAATATTATGTACCCGTTCAGTCGAGATGCCCACAGCACTAGCAATCTCACGCACCTTAACTCTTCTGTCATCCATCACCATATCATGGATTTGATCAATGATTTCTGGAGTCGTAACATCCACAGGCCGTCCAGAACGTTCAGCGTCACTTGTGCCCATATGGCCAGTCCGAAAATTTTGAAACCACTTATAAACTGTTCTAATCGAAGGTGCAGAGTCACCATAATGTTTATCAAGCTTCTCTTTAGTCTCCTGAGGTGTTTTGCCGTTCATAAAGTAATGTTTAATCACCACACGAAATTCTTTTTCGTCCATTTCTTGAAAATCACTCGACTTCCTTGATTCACACGAATGCCAAATACAAAGAAATAGACCAATATGGCTGAAACTTGGTGTGCGTTCATTCAAGATATGCTACTAACTAAACATGACCTCGATACGCGCCGGTGGTGCCATCTCTCGGATTTTGCACGGACTTTTCAAACCAGCCTCGTATATATATATATATATATATATATATATATATATATATATATATATATATATATATATATATATATATATATATATACATCCCTTTCAATCTAACATTTTATTGGCTACTTCGTGTTTATAAATATAAAGAATATTTCATTTTATCTGCAGTATTATACTGAAACAGTGTGTATTATAGAGTTCAATAGTGTCTTAAAGTTAGTGGAGCGAGGCCACGAAAAGTAGTTTTCATTGATGGAGACATAAGCTTTAACAAGCTTCCCTGACTTACTCTGCCGCAAAATTTATGAAATGTATGCAGAACAAAAAGTTCCTACGTTATTGTCACTTTCACGGAGGCTGTCCGAGGATAATTGTGAGAAAAAATGTTCTACTACAACTCTATGGCGTATTCTACGTCATTTGGAGTTTTTGTACAAAAAAATAGAAAAGGCAAATTATAACGGAATTAGGGCGCTTACGACAACTCAGAATGGAATATCTTGAAAAAATAAATACAAATAGATCGGAAAATCAAACGAGCATCTTCTAAAATATCTTGAACGATTCAATATTATTAGCGATCACCAATATGGTTTTCGTAAACATAGATCAATAGGAGATCTTCTGACTTATGCAACATATGTTTGGAACAACGCAATTGAACACTTTGGAGAATCTTGAGTGGTTGCTCTTGACATATCTAAGGCATTTGACCGTGTTTGGCACGATGGACTGTTGGCTAAGTTACGCTCTTATGGTATGTCTGAAAGGTTCTGTTTGTGGCTCTCATGTTTCCTCAGAGAGCGGTCTTTGCGAGTGGCGGTCGACGGTTTTCTTTCTAACACCCTCACTATCAACGCTGGTGTGCCCCAGGGCTCCATACTGTCTCCTACTCTCTTTCTCATTTACATTAACGATCTGCTGGAAAAGATCGGGAATCCAATCTACAGCTTTGCAGATGACAGTATGCTTGTCTCTTCATTCACCTTGGACGCTCGGACATCAGCTGCTCAGGCGAATATCGGCAGACAGCAGGAGGTCATTCAACTTAACAAAGACCTGGAAGAAATTCTATCTTGGGGTGACAGTAACGCAGTGGAATTTAACGCTACAAAAACCCAGGCGGCAGTTTTTTCTAAAAAAGTTAACATTGCTGAACCCGACATAGTTATGTCGGGGCACTCCATTCCCCTACCATCGTCGCTCAATTTGTTGGGCGTTAGTTTGGAAGCAGATATGTCCTGGCATGAACATGTTGCAGGCATGGCAAGGATAGCTTCTCAAAAGTTCGGAATATTATTTAGAACCAGAAAGCTTTACACCCCACAACAACTGTTAATTCTTTACAAAGCCCAAATTCGACCAACTATGGAATACTGCTCCCACGTTTGGGGCTCCGCTCCCAAACATACACTGCATTTGTTGGATTCTGTTCAGAGAAGAGCGGTCCGTCTGATTGGGGACCCGGAATTGACCGGCGGCCTTGATTCGCTGGAAAATCGAAGAACGGTTGGCGACTTGAGTCTATTCTACAAGTACTTTCATGGAAAGTATTCGAAGGATGTAGCTCGCTTAATTCCTCCCAAAGCGGTGCATGTTAGAAATACACGTCGCACTGGTGCCTCACATCCGTATGAGGTTCAGCTTCTTACGCGTACAACGCTTTTCAAGCAATCTTTTATATGGAGAACGTCATCCCTTTGGAATAATTTGCCCAGCGCTGTGTTTCCCACCGAGTACAATTTACAGCGGTTCAAGAACAACGTGAATCGCTTTTTCCGCACACATGCCGCTCCTGGAGCGATTTAGGGACTTTCCTGCAGCACGTGAGCTAGACCCATAAAAAAAAAATTACCCAGATGAGACTTGGTATGATACCCACGACACACCCAGTAAAGAATGGATTGATAAATCCAAAAAATGCCACACCAAAGCTCCATCAAATAAAGGTAAAAGAATAACTATTTTACATGCGGAGTCAGAAGAAGGCTGGATACCAGAATGTCTATTTCTAGCAGCCAGTTTTTGAAGATTGGCTTCGAAACAAACTAATGCCGAATATACCACCGAATAGCTGTATTGTGATGGATAATACATCCTACCATAGTCGCCAAATGAATAAGTTCCACCAGTAGAAAAAGGGAAATACAAGCCTTTTTTTTGCAAACGTGACATATATTTCCATGAAGGTTATATAGTTAAATAATTGTTAGAAGTTTTAAAAAGTTACAATTTTTCAAAGGAATATGTTTGTGATAAAATTGCAAAGGAAGCAAACCACGAAAGAATTCACCTTCCACCATATTATTGTATCTTTAATGCGATCGAGTTGATATGGCATAAAATAAAGTCGAATATACGTGTTCACAATAATACACCCAATTCAAACAGTAGGGTGATTGAGTTGATAAAGACAGAAGTCAAAAATAAAACCATTGAAAGCTGGAGAAACTGTATTCAACACGTCAAAAAAATTGAAAACTCATATAGATGTATGTACATAAATATAAATAGTTTAGAACTTTAGAAAGTTATTATTGATTTGCAAGATAGCGATAGCGAATTTGAACTAGATATTAATTAATAACAAAAATTGTAACAAATGTACGCGAGGACACTGTACACTGTTTTAATATATTTGTGTAATTACTATATTGTGTATTATTCAGTACAAAAAACATTAAAATTCAACTGTCTTATCACAATAAAATTTTAAACCCAACAATTATACAATCAGGTATAGTGCGGCCCTGCACGATGCCTTGTCATTAAAGAGCCATAAATTAATCACTTTCGAATCTTGTTGAATTTTGAATGGGTATAGGTAGCTAAGTCACTTTCTTAGATCGTGAAAAATACTATACCGTGAGCCGTAAGGGATAGGTCCTCTGTCCTTCTGTAGCCTATTTTTACATTTTATAATTTCAATACTTTCGTATGGATCTAGTAATCGCTTGTCATACCTATTTTTAATTAATCTTAAATTATCTAATGTTACCGTATGATTAGGTTCAAGGATAAGTTTAAATTTACTTACAAAACTGAGAACGAAAAAAACAGGGTTTAAAATTCGAACACAAATTCAGTGCACCAAGACTTGCAATCAAATAAACCTCATATACTCATTCTCTGTAAAAGTAAGGGCAGTTCATCGACCAACACAATCAACTTCCTCTATCATTGGTATGACTTCTGTTCTTTGTCTCTTGCTAACGACAGGACGACCTGGAGCCCCGAAACTTTGATGTTATTTAATTAAAAATAACGACTCAAACACCACAAGGTTTATCTTCTTCCTCTAGTAGAAACCATCGATCATTTACAGATTATTTGCTGGAATTGTCATCTTGGGCGATTCTAATGTTCACAACATCAATTAGGTTAGGTATTCAAACATGACCGACGGACAAGGCCGTGAAACCAAATTATTCTCAAGTAGTTGTCAGTCAACTTATCATGGGATCAACACGGATTCCAGATCATGATGGAGAGTTCGCCAGTATTTTTGACCACCAAACCGCAAATCCGGAGTTAAGTTCTTTCGACCATAAACTGCTTTCGACATAGAGTATTTTACCGATCAGTGACAGAGAGGTGTCTAACCTGGGCAAGAAGAACTTTTTCATTGTTTTAGATCAGACGACTCATCTGACTGCACTAAGTTGATTTCTGACGTTATTTTGGTTGACATAGAAGCGAGAACGACCAAATAATGATGGAGTGGAAGACTTTTTTTGAACAATTGCTAAACGGAAGTAGTGACGAAGAGGAAATAGCGGACCGGGCAATGGCGCAAGAAGAAATACACATAGAACAACCAACAGAACAAGAAATAATAGAGAGTATCCAAGAATTAAAGAATAACAAAAGCCCGGGGTCAAACGAGATACGTGCTGAAATGCTAAAAGCAGGTGGCGAACAACTGCACAAAAACATATATGAACTGGTGGAAACAATATGAAAAACAGCGAAATGTTATGCGAAAATTATAGGAGCATTGCGCTTTTACATACATGTTTCAGCAAAATCCTGAGGAAAAGAATGAAGGAACATATAGAAAGGATAGTGGGGGAATACCAAGCCGGTTTCCGCGGGAATAAGTCAACAACAGATCAAATTTTTACTTTAAAAGAGATTTAGACTAGCTGTTACGAGTACAGCCTGACGTTGTATGTCCTATTTATAGATTTTAGGCAGGCATATGATAGAATAAATAGAAGAAAAATTTATCAAGCAATGTTTCAGTTGGGCGTCCCAGAAAAACTGATAAGACTGACGGAAATGACACAGAAAGAAACGAAGAATGGAGTGATGTGTCGTGGACAACGATTGGAGAGTTTTCAGGTCAAAAGTGGTTTAAGACAGGGCGACCCCTTGTCCACGACGCCGTTTAATTTACTTATGCAGGCAATCATAAGAAATAGCGGATTGGAAAGAGGAGAAACAATTTTGCAGAAATAACCACCAATGTCTTGCTTATGCGGACGACCTAACGCTAGAAGGTGAAGCAAGAAAATATGGATTAATAATAAATGAGAAGAAGACAAAGTACATGAGGATGAGCAGAGGGGAAGATTAAGAAAACCCGAAGATAACCTCTGCGAGTGGTAAAAATTACTAATTCCAAAAGGTAGAAGAATTTACATACCTGGGGGTAGTACTAGAGAAGAATGAACATGAGGGTGGGAAGATACGAGCGAGAATAGCGAAAGGAAGCCAAAAATTTAGGAGCTTGAGAATGTTAATGAAAAACAAACACCTATCTAGGAAGACCAAAATGCGAATATATCAAACTATAATAAGACGTATGTTTGTGATACCTGGGTGCTTAACAAAAAAGTAGAAGAGCAACTGGAAACACAAAATGCTGAAAATTATCCTGGGAAGAATAAGGACGGAAGAAGGATGGAGGAGAAGAACGAACCTGGAGGTTTATGCACTCTATAGGGAACCAAGAATAACAACATATGTGAAGGCACAACGTCTAAGATGGCTGGGACATATATAGCGGATGTCGAGAGAGAGAATACCGAAGATGGTACTACGTAGAAAGCCTATCGGAAGAAAACGGACGGGAGGACCGAGGACGAGGTGCATGGAGATGGTGGAGAAGGATCTTAGGAGTATGGGTGTCGCGAGTGGAAGAGGGAGGTAATGGAGAGAGCCCAGTGGAGAGTGGTTGTGATCAATTTTGAACATTATTGTGAATATGAAATGTAAATGAAGCCCAAGGCCTGCAAGGCTTATAGCGCTGTTTAATAATAATAAATGGAAGCCTGTATTTCTTCTGCGAAGGAATGCCCTTCCAACGAGAAACCTTGGTTCAACCGTACTGAAATATTTTAGTTATTAAAAATAATAATTATTGTATAGTATTATTATACTAAAGATTCCGAAATTCCAATGAAGATTTTTGAGGCAAAAAAGTGGTCAGTTGATATTATAAATGGTGAGTATTTTTATTGGTAATAAAAGTAAACTGCTTATCAAGAAGACGGTTTTTCTGAATTACTTAATGTAACAGGAAACATTGAATTTTAATGAGCATACCTTCAGCTTTCAGCGTAAAGGAATTGTGACTGTAGGTAATCTCAAGCACTCGCCAATTTTTTCTAATAAGTATTTAAAATTGAGTAAATATTAGATTTTTTAAGTATTTTGGTTACATTGTCTGTATTACAGTGCATGTAAAATGAAACCTCACTATTTTGTCTAGGGGTTGTATTTCTAAACGTTTAAGGGAGCATCTAAAATTCACTGCTATCTAGAGTGTTGGTTAGTTTATCTGTTCCCTATCAGATCAAATGTTAATAATGATTTTATGACAAACAGTTTTGGATGATAATATGGTATTCCTATTGGGCTGTCGATTTGTTTTGAGTTACTTTTCGGTGAAACGAATGTGCCAATGTAGCTTATGCTTTATAGGCAGTATATCTAGAAATGGTGTGTTGAGTCAATTTTCATAGTATAGGTTCAAGGGTATGTTTAAACTTATAAAACTGAGAACGAAAAACAATTACCATTGTCAAATATTTTAGTTAATAAAATAATAATTATTGTATAGTATTATTGTACTAAAGATTCCGAAATCCCAATAGAGGTTTTTAACGTGAAAAGGTGGTCAGTTGATATTATAGATGATGAGTATTTTTATTGGTAATAAAAGTACACTGCTTACCAAGAAGACGATTTTTCTGGATTATTTAATGTAACAAAAACATTTTAACGAGACACCTTCAGCTTTCAGCGTATAGTGTATGTAAAGTAAAATCTCACTATTTTGTGAGTGTTGCATTCCTAAACGGTTAAAGGAGCATAATATATACTGCTATTTAGAGTGACGGTCAGTTTATATGTTTCCTATAAGATCAAATTTAGTAATGATTTGATAACGAACAATTTTATAAGATAACGTTCCTCTTGAGCTGTCGATTTGTAGAAGTTTGCAAGAAGTAAAACACTACTTAAATTTCCACTAAATTTTTTTATGTTTAACACCATGACATGTTGTAGCGTGTTAAAAAATGGCGCAATTTTGTACCCTCTTCATATCGCCCTCATGTTGATGCGCAATTTTCGTCTTAATTTCTTTGCTTTTAATAAATATATTATTTATTAAATAGAAGTCGTTATTTGCCGTTTAAGTATATCTTAATTTCTGAGAATGGATTGAGTGGATATTAATACTGAAAGAACTAAAGAAATTATTCATAAACTAGCTCAGTTCTTTGGTAGAGAAATATGGATAAGAGATAATTTTTGAACGGCTTTTGAAAATAGTCTCTATAGTTGTTTAAAATTTTGATTGTATAGATTTTGGGCACCATTCATTTTAAAATAAAAAGAATCTAACTTCAGCTCAAAAAATGAAAAAATACTGAAGGGTTATGTAGTAGTTAAAAAAATTTAATATGGTACAAACCGTTGTGTCTTGAAAGATAAAACGGGAGATACAGTGAAACGCGAGATTTAAATAAAGAAAAGGGTTTATTAATGACAAATTTAAAAGTTCTAACTTCGCTACATTTTAAAATTACTACTACTAAATAAAATCCCTTAATCTAGTAGATGGTACGATTATCTAGAGTCTTTAAATCAGGATTCTAATTAAAGGCTTAGCTAAACACGATCTTAGTTCGTGGAACTAACTTCACGAGTTACACGTGCTGAATAGACGACGTAAACGCACTTGTCAGCAGGAAACTAGGTCTATGGTCTGATATACTGATGACTTACGGTTTTTCTATGAGTTTTTTTTGCCTGTCCTGGTGAGATGTTCATAACACTGATGTCTCCACCTTGGCTACCCCAGTTCCCTTTGGGCTGCTAAACATTTCTTGACCCCTAAAGGTCTGGGAATAAGCAGGATATTTCAAGGAAAAGGCCTTGAACTTGAAAACTAAAACCGTTTCTGCACTACTACATCACTAATAAATGAATACGGCAACGTGATAAAAAAAGCTTACTGGGCGGCTTAAAAAAGCCCTCTCTGGCTATATGATCAAAAGGAGAGCTCACTGCGGCTCTATGATGGGAAAAAAGCCTTTACTACATCTCGGCTGGAAAAAGCCCATATTCATGCCATCCGGACCCTTAAATATTTTTCTCCCTTCCTTAAAATCACGTATTCAAGATGGCTACTTCTGATACAAATCTTTAGCCAATCGGACGCATTCGATGCAAATTAAATAGGTCCAGTAGGTAACCCGCAATGCACACTGTAAAATAAACGGCTCAAAAATTCAAAACACTGTTATAAACTGCACTTCTTAAAAGTTAGTAAGTAAGTAAAGTAAAGTAAAAAAATATAAATTATAAGTGGAAACAGTGTCGTAACATGATCTTAAAATCTAAGAAAAAATGAATGTTACAATATTTCGCTGTACGACAGCCTCTACAGATGGTTTGTTAAAAAAAAAAAATTTGTAACAAACCATCTGAAGAAGTTGTCGTACAAAAAAAAAATTTCTGTAGCAAACCATCTGAAGAAGCTGTCGTACAGCGAAATATGTCAGGGTGTTAAAAATAAAAAAATTAGTGGAAATTTAAGTAGTGTTTTACTTTTTGCAAACTTCTAGTTATGGATTTCCACCAAGTATCGGCTGAATCAATTCAACTGTCGATTTGTTTTGAATTACTTTTCGGTAAACCAAAAGCCTCTATGTACATTATCCTTTATGGCAGTACATCTGGAAAGGGTAAGCCATAATTTAATACAATTTCCATAGGACTGTGATTGAATATTGTTGATTGTTCTTTACCATATAGAGAGAGAAAAAATGTGTCGTCTACATACCTACATCAAAATAACTTTAATTAAGATGAATAGTAATATTTATAGCTTCACCACAATATTCTTAACAGTTTTCGTATTATTTAGGTAATATAATTCCAGTAACTACAATTTTGTTATACTCTATGTAGTATTTATATGCACCTAGCAACCCGTCCCGGCTTCGCACGGAAGTTGTGGTTATGTTACTGATTAACTCGTCCTTATAATTTAGGGTAGACAAAAATAGCATGTCTAAAATATTTTTTTTAAGATAGTTTAAAATATTTCTTTTTACAACACATTAAGTGTCTCTTCCCCGGATACAAGAACAAACAGTCCTCGTGAAACACTCTATCCACACACACTAAAATCCGTTCAGTAATGACTGAGAATATCCTGTACAGGCAGATAGGCAGACAGACAGGCCCCTTTAATCAACTTTATATCAAAAAAACAACCCCACTAACTTCATTAATGCCTTTTTCGCATCTACACTTGCACACATCAAACCTCTTCTAATGCCTTTTTAACAACTTCACGCAGAGTTAACAACACTGTCTCACCCCTGGGCATGCGCAAATACACCGGAGTGGTTAGAAAATGGCACAAAAAAGTGCAGATTTGAGAGAGCCATAGGAAAATACATGTGATTTTGTGGCAGAACACCATAATTTTGGTGGATTTGAATTACCTAGCAATATTACAGGAGCCCCTGCTTTTAAAATCAGTTTGCGGGCGGCGCGAGTTAAAAAACACCCTTGTAAAATCCAAACTATTCATCCAAATGTTACAATTTAAAGACAGTTTTAACGTACTTAATTTAATGAGGATTTATATTTTCCTACCTAAATTACTATCTTGAAGTATTGTAAAACATCTATTTTTAATATCTTTCCTTCGATAATTTGGGTTAACCTTTGTAGGCAGACATATGCTGTCGCGGACTTTTTTGTAGAACTATTTGAGGAGAAAAAATATTGCCTTACATTGTTTTCACGTATCTTTAACTATTTACGCAGAGTAAGCGAAAATATCTCTTAGACGATTGATTTTTTTTCCGATTTCATCGTCATAAGTGGATTAATTTAGAAAAAATATCCACAAATTATACATCTAAACCTTCCTCGACAAACACTCTATCCATTAATGAAAACCAAAATAAAATCCGTTGAGTAGGTACTGAGAAAATCGCGTACAGACAGAGAGACAGACGTGGAGGGGGATAATACGTATTGATATGGTGTAAAAGATTTTAATAATGTGCATGAAATGCTTAAGGTAACTAACATATTTAAGTTGATAAGGATTAATACTGTATCCGTCTAAATAGCTTTACAATTACCGCATTGTACGCTACCATTTTTTTTAGAAGATAGAATGGGTATAGTAAGCATCCTTAAAAGATAAAGAGGAATATCCCACCATGCATTGTTTTGTTATATCTCATAGGGATTAGGCAGCGTTTTCGATGAAAGCTCCCAGGCGGCTTGACTTTTTCTGACACTTCCAACAATTATCGTTATATTTCAACCAATTTACACAAAACCTTGACAAAGTATATACAAAATATAAACCTTCCTCATGAATCACTCTATCTATTGGTGAAAATCGCATGAAAATCCGTTCAGTAGTTTTTGAGTTTATCTCGACCAGACAGACAGACAGACGCGGCGGAGGACTTTGTTTTATAATATGTAGTGATAGGTATGCAAATTTTTGATAAGACTGTGACTAGAAAGATTTAATCTTGGAATCTGAATCTTCGGACACTAATGAAAATATTAAAGATTAAATTCAACATAAAAGAAGAATTCCCCTAGACTAGCAAGGGTTAATCTGTCAGAAAGCAGTTGAGAGATGAAACAACATTTGTAGATTATAAGATCCAAAAGGAATCGCCTCTTCATTTGGCATATAGATTAAGTGGTGGAATGCAGACCTTTATCAAGACATTCACTGTAGAAACATCACCCGTGAGGTATCAGAACACTATTGAAAATATTACAGCTAAAATTCAGGACAAAGAAAAAATCCGAAATTTATTCTTTATAACATGTTACATCAACTTAATAGTAACTTTACTAAGCCTTAGGCATCTTACAGTATACACAGAAGAATTAATCATCTAAACGCTGAAATATTAAATTAGAAGATTAAAAATACTATTTAATTATAATTAAAATGTTTTAGTGTTACTTAATTTGATAAATGATTTTAATTAAATTTAAAAAAAAACAACTAAAGTAATAGTTGATTACAAAATTCCTGATTATACGAATCAATCCTTAATACAATGTATAATATTAATTTCAAATAATAATCTAGTTTTTTTTATTTGACAGTTCTAGATGATGTGAAGGAGAACATATTTCTCAAAACTAAAGCGAGAAGGGAATTATATTTAATATTTTATAAATAGTTATAAAAAAGTAATAACACCACGCGGCTTCATCGCTTTTTTTCACAACTTTTATATATAGTAAGCGCAGTCTTGCCCTCATGTGTAACTAGTGATAAACAATTGTTACTTTAAAATTTTAAAAATATATCGTCCCTTAGTGGACATATACCTCCTCTACTTAATTCCATCTGTTTATATCCTAAGCTAGGTTTTCCTAGGTCCTCTCAGCTACTTTTATAATTAAGTTATATCATCTTAGCCACTTGATTTCTTTTACTTCGTCGTGATTTTTGTGCACCAAAATTCATATATATATATATATATATATATATATATATATATATATATATATATATATATATATATATATATATATATATATATATATATATATATATATATATATATATATATATATATATATATATATATATATATATATATATACATACATACATATATATATATATATATATATATATATATATATATATATATATATATATATATATATATATATATATATATATATTTATATATATTTATATCGTTTTTATTACTCTGGTGTCCAAGAACTAGTGACAATAGTATTATACTTAACTGGTATAAAAAGCCCACAGCGTTACGCAAATTTACAAATTATTTCTTCGATCATCCAAAAAAAAATCAAAAATTTTACACCAATGCGATGAAAAACAGGGTTATACACATTAGTAATGATAGGTTTCGAAATAGAAACTTAGACAATCTGTATAACATTGTTATTAATAATGCCTATCCTAAGCACATTTTATGTAAATTAATTTGTAACTCAAATATTGTTGATGCCCCTACTGATGAGGCACATGCGCAGCAAATTGCGAAATATAACAGCATACGAGGTACCGAACTGTTTTCAAAAATATAGGATAGAAAGCCTATTTCGTCCAATAATTGCGTAGTTTTTGCAATGTAAGGCTTGTTACATCGTAGTGGTTAAAACAGAGGTTCACACAGCACAGCAGTGACTGCCGATTGGAAAAGAATTCATGTGCCATACGGAAACAGATCATAATTTTGACTATAGCAATGTTAAAATTTGAGCTCATGACAACAACTACAAAAGGAGATTTTTAAAGAAATATACTACATAAACAGGGACCCTAACTCAATCAACTATAAATCATACACTAATTAACTTAGTAATATCTACATCAACATAATCAATGCTTATTAATCATTTACAATTATATTAATAAAGAAAATTTTGCGCGCCTCTTGGTAAAACCTAAGCAAATAAAGTCTTTTTCTTTTGCTATTTTTTCCATTCTTTGGAACTCATACCAGCACATATGCACCAAGGCTGTTGTGTAGAAAAGTCGAGATGTTGAGTTTTGATTTTGAAGACTAACTCGCATTTTCGTACGTTGTTTTATATATTTATTCGTTTGTTCATATTTATTTGTTTTATATTTTTACATTTTAATACCTACACCAAAAATATCGTTGTTTTAATATCTCTAATCCGTGTATTAATATTGTTACGAAATATTAAGAGCAATTAAAGAGCAAAATAGTTTTATATATATATATATATATATATATATATATATATATATATATATATATATATATATATATATATATGTATATATATATATATATATATATATATATATATATATATATATATATATATATATATATATATATATATATATTGTAACGTGTGAAATTGTCCGCTTTTTGAGGCGTTATTTTGTACCGTTTGAAAAAATGTTGCCCCAAGCTTGGGCGTAATTTTGTCGCCTAAGAAAAACTGTCCTCAGTTTGAGGCATCTTTTTTTGTACCCTGTGAGAAGTTGTTTGTCCCACGCTTGAGCGCAATTTTGTAACATTGGAACTTGCCCGCACGTTGTGGTGTCATTGTGTAGCTTATGAAAAGGTGTTTAATTGCGCCCCACGTACACTGCGTCATTTTTGTAACCTTTGAATATTGGACGCCCCAAGCTTGAGCACAATTTTCTTGCAGCCCCGCTTTAATTTCTGCTAATGAATTGAGTGGATCCTGATTTTTAAAAGAACTAAAGAAATTAAACAAACACTAGCTCAGTTTTCCTTGGTAGAGAAATATGGGTAAGAGATAATTGTCTTACGTCTTTTTTGGAATTCATTTCTATTTTTTTAAAAGGCTTTAGCTGTACGAAATTTTGGGCACCATCCATTTTAAAATAGAAAGGATCTAACTTCAGCTAAAAAAATGGAAAAATGCTGAAGGGTTTTATGGGTATTACTAAAAAGAATTAGTCTAGTACAACTTATCCTGAAAAGAAAAATAAATATTCAGTGAGACACTAGCTTTAATCAAAAAAAGAAAATTTATTCTTGTTTTTAAAATAAAAAGTTCTAACCTTTACAGTTTTACCTAACAAATTCTAGCCTAACTAGTAGTTGTTACATTAAAATTTCAGACTATTATAACCCCCGAAGACGAGAAATCGTGCTTTACACTTCACTTTTTAGTCTGTTTTACGTTGCAGTTAAGGCGCTACTCTCGAATAAGTCTATTGAAGGGAGTTTTGTTGACTTACTGTTTTTTATTCCTGCTGTGATCGACTACGCCCGATTTCACACTTTTTCTTAACAAACACTTAGAAAGCCCACTACGGCTTTTAGTTAAGACACTGGTGCTTTTACTTAGCGGCTCTGATGAAAATTAGCCTACTTCGGCTAGATGGAAAATAGCCTCTCGGCTAGACGGTACTGCCTGGCTGCGGCTAGATGGAAAACAGCCTCGATTTACGGTCTGCGGAGCCTTAAATAATCGTGCGACTTTTGCCAGTAATATCACGACGCTCCAATCAAAACTGCCGATCAAACATTCCACCAATCGCGGCGTAGCGAGAGGTTCGGTCAGGAACCCGCACAACTCACTATATACCGAACGTCTGGGAATCCCTGTTTAATATACCGTTCGGAACAAAAATGAAAATAAGTACAATTTGAAATGGAAAAATCAGTAACATTACATGGTCTTAAAATCTAGGAAAAAATGAATGTTACATTTACCCCCTTCCAAAAAGAAATAGACTACACTAGTCTATTAAACTTAGGCTACTTATGAAAAGGTACAAAGTGGTACACTATCACTTAATACTAAGGTCAGAACTTAAAACAAAATTACAAACTCGGACCTTACTACTAGACTTAATTCAATTAAGCACTAATATTAAGTACAATGAAAACCAAATGAAAATCTTTGCATGTACACAAAAATCTTATAACTAGACTTAACTTAATTAAACACTAAGGTTAAGTACATCAAAAAGTAAATAAAAATCCTTGCATGAACATAGGAAATACCTTTCCAAAATAACAATCGCGGTCTTCTTATATAAAAGAATCAGCTCTGTAATTGTTACCAAAACAAAAAAAATATAACTTTGTCTAGACTCTTGTCTAAATCAAAAAAGTGAACTGAAATAAAATATGAACACCCCCCTTAAAATCTTTTAAGGATTGTCTGAAAATTTTTTATTTCAGTAAAAGAAATTTATAAAAATTCTTAAATAAAGAAAAAAAATAAAAAAATGATTCTAGTGCAAACACTTACACTAAAAAGAAAAAGTCTTGTCAGACCATTTAGCACTAGGCCAAAAAAAATTATCTCGATAAATATCCAGACAAACGCTCGGGAAAAATCGCTATCCATGCTCTAGCTCATCGCTAAGAGAACATTCTAAATCTAGTATCACTACTAGTCGCACTCGGAAAATAATCGCACTCTATCGCGCAATGTCGACGTCCTAAGACATCTAGACATGCTAAAATCGCTAGGGAAAACTCTACATCGCGCAATGTCGACGTCCTGAGACATCCAGACATGCAAAAATCGCCAGGGAACACGTCAGCTTATCGCCAACTAAACACTCTGGTATATCGCCAGAAAAAAAACTCGGCTCCTCGCCAAGAAAACACTCTGGCATATCGCCAGAAAAAAGCCTCAGCTCCTCGCCAAGAAAACACTCTGTAAGTAGTCCTCGACTACACAAAGTCTGCGTTCTAAAAGAACAATCTCGCCTTTAACATAGTGAGCAGCTATAAAAGCTAACAATATCACTATAGGCACAGTGAATAGCTATAAAAGCTAAAATTCACCCTAAACACAGTAAATAGCTATAAAAGCTAAAATTCACCAAACTGAATGATCCTGCTTCAAAAAGCAATGTTCACTAAGAACAGAATGATTAGTCCGCGCGCAACTAACATTCAAGGAAACATTCCCCGCACAACTATGTGAGACAGCAAGTCTCGAAATAGGACCTCCCTAAAGTCATAATCCTATATATGGGAGTCCATAAACAAAACGACTCAAAATCTCGCATTTTGAGCACATGCCCTCAGGCAACCAACATACACCGAAATATATACAGAAATATGTACAGAAATATATACAGGAGTTCAAATCCCAAACTCTTGGTTATGATAACTCCATACTGAGCTTGGTGAAAGCTCTTAGCAAAAGCTAATCAAATCTTCGGCACATCGCACCAAAGTGACAAATCGGCCTAGAAACATGAGCCAGAAGAAACGCCCTCCGTCATTCTTCAGGGTGGCTACACTGAAATATAAAACTTAACCAGCATTGCGCTTCTCCAAGTTGCATGAAGAACCCTCGTGTACTGGTCTCGCCCTAGAACAACAACGAAAAACATTCAATCCATCCCACATAACAGGAGACAAACACCTCACCACGATATACTGAATGGTGGAGACAATAAAATACAGAATTGGTGACCCTGGTGTCCACCAACAAAAGGGAGTAGATTATAGCATCCACTAAACTAAAACGGTGTCTACCACACCACCATAAGTCAAAAAAAATTAATCATTAGGGTGTTCCGAAACACACTACTGCCAACAGCCTGTCACCACTAATAGGCTAATTGGAGCTGAGGTCGACTACAGTAGCTAGGCTCTCCTTTGGTTCAAAATAGAAACAACCATTGGGTAACAAAACCCCTTAAGGTCCCAAAGGTCAAACGTTCACCCCCCATAGACTACCCTTCCAATCAGTCTGTTCCTCAGGAAGACTAACTCCCTGCCAAACGTCGTAACGGCATCTGTTAGCACCCGGTGCATCACAGCCTGTAAAAACAGATAACTCATGGGATACAACCTAAAAGGTTTACAAGGTTGACTTAACCAAGCTTCTAACGAAATTTTTAAAAAAACGAAAATGAGCTTAAAAAGCTACATGAAGCAAAAATTTCTCAAATTTTTCGGTGGCGACGCAACAAAACTTTTGAAGACGACAAGAGCTTTTCCAGCTTAATCAGAAACAAGAAGAAAACATCGTTGACAGCTAGAATATTTGATCATGGTGTTAATCGTCTTCCTAGACAATAGCCTCTAGAAGAAACTGCTACAGGTATCAGGCATAACCGTTTTCTGTCAGCCCAAACTTCTAGATTACCTCTTGGAAATCTAAAAATTCGGTTAGGAATCTTCCTTCACTGCGCTTAGCCTCTCTTGACAAGGTTCTCATCTCGGTATCAGATTTTGATCATTTCTTTGTGAAACGACTGTCTTACTCTGCTCTCATCTCCTGTAAATGATCAGCCTTTAGTTCTCCTGCAGAACTTCAATTTTCTATCAATCTGATAGTAAACCGAAAAAAAAAAAACTCAACATACGCCTATGAGTCCATGCAAAAAATTTTTAAAAAAATTAGTGACTCAAAGGTAACGTTTAAACGGCTCTGAAAAAAAAATAGAAAATACCCTCAGTTTGTCAATTCAGAAGAAGATCTAAATCAAAATAATCCAAGTCTTAGACTTACTGGATAAACCAAAATCAATTTACTCTTAATTGCACCCAACATATACCACTAAGGTAATAGAAATACACCCACTCGGGTAACAAACTTTGAAACTGCTCATAAAAATTTTGACTCTACATCATACCACGCGAGCTACATCTTGCGCTTGTCCTAACTCAAGATCACCTTGGATTGCTTCTAATCAAAATTTCGCTTCCAAGTGTCAAGAACTGGATATTATTTGGGGTCATAAGCAAATCAAATCCCGCGACCACCGACATACCAGTCTTATGATATATCCTGAGTGTGACTCCTTCGCAAGCTCGCAAAACTGAGTCGATGCTAAACATCAACCACAATCAACCTAAGTTTGGGATATGGCCAATACCCAAAACCTTAGCATTAACTAATAAAAGTAAGCTATTCTCTGCTCAACTTTTATAACAGTCAAAAAGACGAGGTCGTCACCTCTACAGAACAACATCAAAAAAAATAAGGTAAAGCAATTAAGATAATGTAAATATAACCTATTCTTCTTCTGACAAACTTTCATTAGGGTTAGGTTCATTGAATGGTTTTAAGTCTTTAATATGCCATCGTCCTATTTTAGTCCCATCTAAATTAACTAAACCATAAACTAAATCTGAAATCTTTTCTCTAATCACGCAATGCACATACTTAGGTACCAACTTAGATGTGAATTTATCTGCTGCACTGGAAAGAATTTTATTTTTTCGCCAAACGTGATCACCTATATTAAAGGCAAAATCCCTTTTCCTAAGGTTGTAAGACTTACTGTTCCGTTCATAAGCCTTATGTATCCTACTACGCACGTCGGTGAAAATATCTTTTAAACTCTTTAAATTTTCGGCGTACTCACCCCTGTTACCCGGAATTATTTCGCTGTCAACATTGACATCCAAATTTAGGTTTTTATAATATGATCCAGATAGACGTATATGTCTGCCGTAAACTAAGAAAGACGGTGTAAACCCGGTTACTTCGTGTTTGAATCTTTGAAATTCCTTTATCCCGAATTATCACGTGAATCAACGAATATTATTTTGAACGAAATTATATTGTAGAGGGCACACGGGATTGAAACGTATGTTAAAACTATATGTCTCACTTAAGCTCTTAAGACACTCAGAAGTAAACTGAGTACCGTTATCGCATATCGAAAGCGATGAAACTCCGTGGATTAGAAAAATATCGTTTTCTAAAATTTTCAAAAAACATTCGGCTTTAGAGCTTTTCAAAGGAAATAACACGGTATACTTTGTTAACCAGCAAGAAATTACGAAAAGTCATTTATTTCCTTGTTTTGAACGTGGAAATGGACCTACTAGGTCAGCTGCTATGACTTGAAAAGGGTAATTAACCGTTTTCTCTTTTCCCATCAGTCCCATAGGTAGTGCATTTGGAGATTTCTGCGCTCCACATACTTCACAAGTCCTCACAAACTTTAAGATATCAAAACGCATTTTTGGCCATCTATACGATCTATATCAACTGTATCAATTCTTACGCCAATCTGTGCATTAAGACTGTTTTCGTCCGCTATATGATCTGGGATTCTTGACAAAGCGTCAGGAATAACATTGTGGACTCCTTTTCTATGAATTAAAGTAAATGTGTGTGTTGTCTCAGCCTAATCGCCCAACGCGCTAGTTTGCCACTAGGGTTTTTAATAGAATTAAGCCACAATAAACTATAATGATCTGTTATGACCGTGAAAGGAACACCTTCTATGTAAGGTCGAAACTTTTCGATGTTAAAGAGTACTGCTAAACATTCTTTTTCAACAACCGAATAGTTACGTTCAGCCTTTGATAAAGTTCTACTGGCATACGCTGTCACTCTTTCCTCACCATTGATTTTCTGTGTTAGGACGCCCCCTAAACCGGTATTAGAAGCATCGCTAGAAATATAAAACTGTTGGGAAAAATCTGGTTGGGATAAAATTGGAGCTGAAACCAATAGCTCTTTAATCTTTATAAAAGATTCTTCGGCTGCCTTTGTCCAATCTATTGATTGTCCTTTTTTTCGTCCTTTCAAAAGGTCATTAATAGGCGACAACAGGGTAGAAAAATTTTCGATAAAACGTCTGTACCATGAACACATTCCTACGAAGCGCTTAACTTCCGTAGTATTAGTAGGTCTCGCATAATTAACCATGCTTGCTACTTTATCCGGATCGGTACGCAAGGAATTTGAGCCTACAATATAGCCTAAAAACTTTAGAGAAGTTTTGAAAAAAATCACATTTGCTCAAATTTATCGTCAGTCCGGCCTCTTTCAATTTATTTTTTACTTCTTTAAGTAAGCGAATATGCGATTTGAAGTCTTCCGATGTTACTAAAATGTCATCGAGATAGGTAAAAATATGTGGCTCATATTTCGGACCAAATATAGCGTCCACTAAACGTTGCTGAGTTTGAGCAGCGTTCTTTAGACCAAACGGCATAGTGACGAACTGAAATAGACCTCGGCCTACTACTGCAAAAGCGGTCTTTTCCTTAGAGGATTTGTCTAAAGGAATTTGCCAGAAAGCCCTTCTAAGGTCTATCGAGGATACATACTTAGCATTCCTGAGTGATGTCAAAATTCTATCGATGTTCGGTAATGGATAGTTATCAAATTTGCTGACCTCGTTGAGCTTTCTTCCGTCATAGCTTAGACGATGTCACTCCGAGTGTCAACATTTCGTCTAACCCCTTATTTAATACCTTTGACATATACGGAGACATGGCGATGGGCCTTGTCTTTATAGGACTGGCATCAGCCGTATCTATAGACATGGTGATTTTATTCGTTCGGCCTAACCTATCTTTACTACTTATTTCTTTGAAAGAGCTTATTACTTTTTCTGCCCTTTAAGCGTTCCGTCCGCGAGAGATCATCTAGGGTATATAGACGCGAGAAAAGGTTTTCTAAAGAACTTTCTGAATAACAATCTTTAAAACTTGTATTAGAATCGACTTCTAGGGACTGTGGATACCACGAATTATCTTTAAAAATTTACTAAAATTCCGAATTTTTGTGCAAAATCACATCCTAAAACCAAAGTATGTGATAGAGAAGGTACTACTAAAGCAAAAATTACTAAACAATGACCATTGCAGACTAGCGGCAACTCAACCGTACCTAAAACTTTTAGACGGCTGCCATCTGCAGTGGTAACACTTTTATTTTTGACATGGCATATTTTTATACTTAAACGACTTAAAATCTTAATACCATTCTGACCTACAATGGAGGCATTTGCACGAGAGTCAAGTAAAGCCGAGAAATGGGCACCTAATAGATCTATCTTTATATGCGGTCCATTATCTAAATATTTATGCACGAATAAAGGAGACATGTGACCATTTGGAGAAGCAGGAGTTTTAATTTGAGAAGGAGAATTTTTATTAGACTTTTAAAAAAAATCAGAAACTTTTTGTAACTATTTAGTCCAATCTGATTTATTGGAGTATTTCTTTACTTAAGATCCTCGTTAGAATCTTTCTTTTATCCGCGACCGGACGTTCTGAGAAAGTACGACGGATTTTCAGTTCATAGTCTAATTCATTTTCCAGTAAGTGATTGACTTTAAAATTGAAGGCTTCCATGATAAATGTATAAAATTTAAAAGAACTGTTTAAAAAGTCGTGAAAATATTTCTCCTGTGCTCCCAATAGTCAAAATAAAAAATCTGTAAAGGCACTTAAAATATGTAAACTTCTTTATCAAACATTAAAAAAAATCTTCAACAATTTCAAAAAAAATTTCTAAGTATTGCCTTGTATTAAAATTCCTTTACTAAGATATTTTAAGAATTTTCAACAAAAAAATCTCCAAATACCGTTTCGTCTATCAGCAAAGTATTTTTAATATTCATGCAAAATATAGGTGAGAAAAAAAACGTACCGTTTTTTCCTCGGCTATCCGCAAAATAAACAGTGTAAAATTAAAGTCGACCAGCACATCTGCTAATCTGAACTATAAAGCTAGCTTTTAAGAAAAAAGTAGGAATCGCTTATCTTAGAGTCAACAACAAAATTCAAATATCTAACTCATATCATCAGATAAATTGAAATAAAAAATTCTACAAATTTCCTGCTTTTGTCTTACTGCTATAGTGTAGTTTCTTTTAATAAATATTATGAAATAAAAATATCTGCAAAGTTAGAGCTTTTATTTTGTTCGAAAGCTAGTACACTGAACCCTTTTTTAAAAATAAAATTCCAAAAGCCCCGCGTTGACAGCGCTATTTTGTAAGGTGTGAAATTGCCCGCTTTTTGAGGCGTTATTTTGTACCGTTTGAAAAAATGTTGCCCCAAGCTTGGGCGTAATTTTGTCGCCTGTGAAAAACTGTCCTCAGTTTGAGGCATCTTTTTTTGTACCCTGTGAGAAGTTGTTTGTCCCACGCTTGAGCGCAATTTTGTAACATTGGAACTTGCCCGCACGTTTGTGGTGTCATTTTGTAGCTTATGAAAAGGTGTTTAATTGCGCCCCACGTACACTGCGTCATTTTTGTAACCTTTGAATATTGGACGCCCCAAGCTTGAGCACAATTTTCTTGCAGCCCCGCTTTAATTTCTGCTAATGAATTGAGTGGATCCTGATTTTTAAAAGAACTAAAGAAATTAAACAAACACTAGCTCAGTTTTCCTTGGTAGAGAAATATGGGTAAGAGATAATTGTCTTACGTCTTTTTTGGAATTCATTTCTATTTTTTTAAAAGGCTTTAGCTGTACGAAATTTTTGGGCACCATCCATTTTAAAATAGAAAGGATCTAACTTCAGCTAAAAAAATGGAAAAAAAAAAATGCTGAAGGGTTTTATGGGTATTACTAAAAAGAATTAGTCTAGTACAACTTATCCTGAAAAGAAAAATAAATATTCAGTGAGACACTAGCTTTAATCAAAAAAAGAAAATTTATTCTTGTTTTTAAAATAAAAAGTTCTAACCTTTACAGTTTTACCTAACAAATTCTAGCCTAACTAGTAGTTGTTACATTAAAATTTCAGACTATTATAACCCCGAAGACGAGAAATCGTGCTTTACACTTCACTTTTTAGTCTGTTTTACGTTGCAGTTAAGGCGCTACTCTCGAATAAGTATATTGAAGGGAGTTTTGTTGACTTACTGTTTTTTTATTCCTGCTGTGATCGACTACGCCCGATTTCACACTTTTTCTTAACAAACACTTAGAAAGCCCACTACGGCTTTTAGTTAAGACACTGGTGCTTTTACTTAGCGGCTCTGATGAAAATTAGCCTACTTCGGCTAAATGGAAAATAGCCTCTCGGCTAGACGGTACTGCCTGGCTGCGGCTAGATGGAAAACAGCCTCGATTTACGGTCTGCGGAGCCTTAAATAATCGTGCGACTTTTGCCAGTAATATCACGACGCTCCAATCAAAACTGCCGATCAAACATTCCACCAATCGCGGCGTAGCGAGAGGTTCGGTCAGGAACCCGCACAACTCACTATATACCGAACGTCTGGGAATCCCTGTTTAATATACCGTTCGGAACAAAAATGAAAATAAGTACAATTTGAAATGGAAAAAAAAATCAGTAACATTACATGGTCTTAAAATCTAGGAAAAAATGAATGTTACAATATATATAATATATATATATATATATATATATATATATATATATATATATATATATATATATATATATATATATATATATATATATATATTTACAGTTTTTGCGTTACATTCCAAGGGCAATTTCAGAGCTGACTCGTCGGAGTTAGGTTGCAAGTTGCTTACTGAGAATTACTGGGTATTTTATATCTGCACTGGTGGGCGTAATGTTTACGTTATGTGTATAATTTATGGATTTATTTTTTAATTATCGTTTTTTTACGTAAAGAGCAACTTTATTCTCTTACTCGATTATAAAACCCAATGTCTCTCTGTCTGTCTGTCCGTTTATCACTCGAGAACCACTTATCCGATTTACTTTTTTTTTTCATTCATATATATGTTCTCTGGCCAGGGTTTAGTATACACGTATATTTTGTTACGTTAGGTAACATAAGGAAAAAGCAGTGATAATAGTAAATCAAGTCGGAAAAAAGTTTACCACCAGCGAGCTCTTTTGTAAAAAAACCTAAACAATAATTCTATAGTCCACGCGAGCGGAGCCGCGGGCACATCTAGTTGTGTAATAAATAAATAATATGTCTCGGCTGAAAGAGCATCATCAGACTCACAATATTGATTATTAACATTAGTAACATATACAATTCTTTACTAATCGATCTTACCAATAGAATTTTAACTGAAGTTAAAAATTTAAAAAATTACAAAAATAAAACCCAAACAAAGTACATTTCAACTTATTTTTTTAGTGTAACATATTTACACGAAAATAACAAATAGTTAAAAATTTACTGTCCATTTCCAAGGAAAAACACCACCTACTATTCCCATATTGCAGTCAAGGATGCCCGATGCTGTCTTCTGACAGCGTATCATAAAGCGTATTTTAAGGAAGCTAGACACCAAAAAGGCTTCTGCGCTGAGGGAATACCTGCCATATTTCTCAAAAACTTCGCGAGGGAACTAAACAGCAGTTTTCTGTAGACTTTTCAACCTAGCCTACAGAAAGGGAATATTTCCTTCCTGCTGGAAATGTGCCACAGTACAGCCGATACCTAAAAAAGGTAAGAAGACCTTGCCAAATAACTACCGACAAGTCGTACTGCTTTCAATAATATCGAAAGTCATGGAAAAGTTTATCAATCAGCATCTTCTAAAATGTGTTGAAAGATTCAACATTATTAGCAAATTAGCGATCACCAATATGGCTTTCGTAAACATAGATCAACAGGAGATCTTCTGACTTATGTAACACATGTTTGGAACAACGCAAGTGAACACTTTGGAGAATCTTGAGCGGTTGCTCTTGACGTATCCAAGGCATTCGACCGTGTTTGGCACGATGGACTGTTGGCTAAGCTACGTTCTTATGGTATGTCTGAAAAGTTCTGTTTGTGGCTCTCATGTTTCCTCAGAGGGCATTCTTTATGAGTGGTGGTCGACGGATTTCTTTCTAACACCTTCACTATCAACGCCGGTGTGCCCCAAGGCTCCATACCGTCTCCTACTCTCTTTCTCATTTACATTAACGATCTGCTGGAAAAGATCAGGAATCCAATCTACAGCTTTGCAGATGACAGTACGCTTATCTCTTCATCTACTTTGAACGCTCGGACATCGGCTACCTCGGGCGAATATCCGCAGACAGCAGGAAGTCTTTCAACTTAACAAAGACCTGGAAGAAATTCTGTCTTGTGGTGACAGTAACCAAATGGAATTTAACGTTGCAAAAACACAGGCGGCAGTTTTTTCTAATACAATTTCTATATACAATATATATATATATATATATATATATATATATATATATATATATATATATATATATATATATATATATATATATATGTATATATATATATATATATATATATATATATATATATATATATATATATATATTATTGGCAGGTCTAATTAAAGCTGTACACATGCAGCGCCATCTATTAATTGTTGCTCCCGCCAGTTGCAAAGTGCTTGTTGTAATTCAATTTTTGTGTGCAACTTTATCGGGAGTTGTGCCTAGTTTACGGACTTACAGTAATGAGTAAAGGAAAGGTTAGACAATGGTATTAAGACTTCAAAAAATGGCCGCAAAAGTACGATCTGATCGACTATTGCACTTGAAAGAGTGACTTGGTGGATAACAGTTTAAAAACTACGAGGGGCTCAAGACCGCCGTTGTCAACTAGTTCAATTCACAGATGGAGAACTTCTAGTGAATGGCGATTATGTGGAAAAGTAAAGTAGGTTTGTAGGAAACTAAAACCGTCAATTAAACTTTTTCTAACGAATATATTTTTTTTATGACTAGTCGGCCCTTACTTTTCGAATATGCGTCGTATATATATATATATATATATATATATATATATATATATATATATATAATAAGAATATATAAAAAGCTTTTATTTATTTCCTCAGATATAGTACTTTTAATCTGTCATCTTTCTCATGTTTTTTTAATATCAGCTTGTTTCAGTCAAGAAATACAAGATACGCCTAGTGACAACCTGAAATTATCAGTTCCTATAAAACTTGACACCCTAGTGGGTCCGCTAAGAAGATTTGAGATTTTAGCTTTCACTTTAAATATTGTTTATATAATTTATTATTTAAAAATGCCCAAAGTAACCTGTTATTATCACTTCGTTAATAAGTGTCGACTTATAAACTACATGTAACAAAACACAGGAAATACAAGAAATGTACAGGTTTACCAAAAAGTAATTTTTTATTAAGCCTTTCTAAATAAAAATCAATTAAGTTGCCGAAAGAGTATCAAACTTATTAAAATAACTGAAAACAGACAAGGTCCATATTACAGCAGTTTATCCACTGTTTTCTCATTCGTCAAATCCATCCTGAGACGCGTTTCGCCGTATCACAGCTCGTCAGTCGGGTTACGATTGCCAGACAAGAAAACAGAATTTATGAGTACTTATCCAAGTAGTTCCGGAACACGATGGTAGGATACAACGAAATGTACTAAGTACGCATACTCAATACTCCATCGAAAGCTAACACAGCAGCTTTCAAGCCGACAGAGTGGTTGACACGGTCGATACTTTAAAGCAGACAGAGTTTTTCGAGGGCATATGTGGTTAATGTAACATATGCCAGGGAAGAACTCCTAGAAAAAGCGCTGTCTGATTTTAAGTGTTAACAATGTCAACAACTCTGTCGGCTTGAAAGTTACTGAGTCAAAATTTAGACAATGGTTTTTTGATATTTCAAGGCAACTTTATTAAACCAAATACTTGCCATTTTTTTTGACAACACTATAATCCTGTCACAAAAAATTGTTACAAGTGGTTTTCACAGACCTCTTTTCAAACACCATTCAGGAGGTTCTGTAAATACCGAAATAAAATACAGTCTGACGGTGCAAGGTCCAGAATATACGGTGGATTCACTAAAACTTCCCAGCCAAGCTCTCAATTTTTGCCTAGCCAACTACAGTAAATATAAAACACAGTAGTGATGCTCAAGGAAATTTTTAGGTCCTGCTTTTTTATCACTCATCCCTATCATACCAACAACATGACTACCATCGCGGTCCCGGGTTGTGTTTACATCTGGATATCAAGGAGAATCTTTTTATAAGATGCTCCGAAATTCATTATTAATAATTTTCCAATAAGTAAATGATTCGTTTGACGTTATAATTGAAAATAATTATAAAAAAGACGTCAAGAGGCAGTTTTTGTTGTGGGGTTAGTAGTATATGTGGTATCTCTAAAGGAGTTAGTTTTTTTTTAGATTTCTCAAAGATCCGAAAAGGTAATTTATTCATAATTCTTTATTTCTACTATGCAATATATTATATAATGATTATCTTTCATATTAAAATTGTTTGCTAGAGTTAAATTATGTTATCTGCTAAAATTCTCTAACCAAGCTTTCAAAACTCAATCTGGGCATGCAAAAGTAGTAATTCTCCAGCACGAATGAGTTTGAATAAATTAGTGCATTGATTTATTTTTTTTATGTAAGTAGTATATAGGCACGAAAAGTCATTAGTTGTATGAAAATTATTTTATTAGATTTAACTAGTGATAAAATGGAGCAAGAAGTGTGTTCACTTCATTTTTAAGTTCAGAGGAAAGACAATCTCATCTTAAAATGATAATTATAATTATTTTCAATCTCTCGAGATTACTGGGATTAGCTGAAATATAAGGATCATGATTGTTGCGAGCGTAGCTGAAGGTGTGCAGAGATATATTCTCAAAATAAATATTTTTTTCTGTCGGACAATATCTCTAATAGGTGAGAAATATAAACTCAACAATGAGATATTTAAATGAATAACATGCAAAAGACGTTGAAGCCAAATGTATTTTTTTCTTTCTTTCAATCAGCAAAATTAATTTTTATTCTACAGAATAGGATTTTTCTTGAAAGAAGGAATTTGAATATTTCAAAATCTCGCGAGCATTATACCAGCAATATGGCTATATGTGATCTTTACAAACTTGAACCCCTTGAGATCAAAGGTGCCGAGCCGCTACTGTGTTTTATTTTTACTGCGATGACTTTAATCTTGTCAACTGCTAACAGAATCAATCGTTTGGCCAAGCTGCAACAGCTCATGATGCGCTATTCACTTTCAATTCCACCAAACACACAGCATCACCTTTTATAGCGTCAATCCAGGCTTTACTATCGTTTGTAGAGCTTCATCCTTTTTCGACCTAGATCATTTTCCCACATTATTGTCATGAATAATCCACTTTTCATCAACTACTTCAGAAATGGCTAAATTTCCTTACGTTTCTGTAAAGATTCGCTGATAGAAATTCGACCGAGTAAATATTTTATATTTAAATTTTGTTGCACCCAAAAACCGAGCTTCTTTTTGGAGCCAGCTTTCTTCAAATGTTTTAAAACTATTTGGTAACGAATAGTTAGTTTTTTGGCTGTTGGTTTTGTTAACGTATGTTGATCATCAACAGCAAAAATTTCTTCATAGTCCTGGGCAGCATTTGCGCCTTTTTATCAAAGTAAAATTGTAAAATGGAGAGAAGTTTTGTAGATATTTCTTTCATCTTCAAGGCGCTGTAAATTAATCCTGAATTAACGACTTTCAATAGTGTTTGCATGTCTGCGACTGCCAAATATCAACTTTAAACTGATGCTAAGTATGATCAGATGTAACTTCTTATATTACCTTAGATATATGATACTAAGGCCCTCCGCACACGGGTCGACTGGCTTGCAACTCTAGTTGCAAACCGGTTCTACAATAGTCACACTCACAACTAGTTTACAATCAGAATAAACCTCTGTCCACACACGTTTTTTTGAATCAATCTGTGTTCTCCCTCACAGTTTGTGGTTGTGAAAGTTTTATCAATCTGTCAAGTAGTAGTTTAGTTGACGAAGACATAATTGCCTATTATCAATACCGCAGACTACGAAGAGGAAATATTGGTGTCATTCTTATATCCAGAGGAATATTAATTGTAGGCTTTTCGTAGCAGCAGAACAATTGAATCAAACGGATAGCAAGGTTATAGCATTTTACAGGATTCCATAGAATCTTACCAGGAATTGGTCAGGTGGGTTGCTTCTTTTTTAAAAATACAATTTGAGTGTTTTTTAAATAAAAATAAGAGATATTTTCTTTTGAATAAGGGAAAAAATACAAAACACATAAGTTTTGGGTGCAACCATACAACTGAAACTGTTTTGCCGCCAGGAAGAACGATGATACGCAACTAATTTGCGCAGGGCCTTAAGTTACTAAATGAGAAGAAATCTCAATATTTTTGACATCTCTTTATGAATATTTATATATATATATATATATATATATATATATATATATATATATATATATATATATATATATGTATATATATATATATATATATATATATATATATATATATATATATATATATATATATATATATATATACATACAGAGTGCCCCATATGTAGGGAATAATGATTCCACAGCATTTATTAAACAGTGTATCAAAAAAATGTTTAAATAAAAGTTATAGGGTGTTATATGGCGTACATGCTGACGTTGATAATAAAATGTTTTGAACTGTCAGTTCGAAGAAATTACACCATCTTAAATTTTTTTAAAGGGAAAGCCTTGTATATTATTTTATTTTTGAGTCCTCCTGAAATGTCTAAATTGAATTATTTTGGAATTATTGATATTTGAAATTAAGGAAATTAAAAAAAAAAAAAA
>CM032447.1:43501561-43661746 GCA_019049505.1 Pachyrhynchus sulphureomaculatus
TTCCATAAATTTTAGACATAACGCTTTACCAGATTCACGTGCAACGATAATTTTAGATAATTATATCGCTTCTCGGAGAACCGTAAAATACTGTACAAGTGTTTAGGTCATTGGTAACACGGGAACATCAATTGAAAATATAATATGCACGTATAAATGTTTTGAACTCGGATAATTAGTATAATTTAAACAATTTTATGATATTACAAAATATTAGATTGTATTTTAAATTGTATTAGTTTACTTTAACATAATAATTGAAATATTTCGTGTTTGTACCAACACTAGTTTCGACTTGATTCATCTACCTCCTCCTCTTAAGTCCTTTCATCCTCGAGAGGGTATGGTGACTCTGTGCTCAATAAATGGGTTGAACTATCATCTGCCATTGTTCTCGGTTCTGTGCATGCTCTGATGCTTCATGTCATGACTTCTCGGTTAACTGTTTCATCTGATCCACCCAAAGTGAAGGTGATCTACCCCTGCAGCGCTTGCCTTCATCATTCAAACTTAAAATGCCGAGACTGCACGCAAATGGAAGACGACGATGACGGACCGCTACATAGGATAAATTATTGTGAATTCTTTAGAGAAGCCAGAAACAGACTAAAGGAGATGCTAGATGTAGAGGATGTAAACGACAAAGCACCGAGCACGTTAATAGAAGAACTTGGTAAAAGAGAAAAGATTGAAGCCTTAGAAGACTTCGTTCCGATTGGCCTATAGTCAGAGATGTCATTTTTAGAATTTTTCTTGAGCCAAAATAAACAATAGGTATTTAGAATTAGAGTTAGATTTTGTATTCAATGAATGTTAAATGTTTTATATAAATATAGGTAAATATCTTTGATTTGCATATTCAGAGTAATAGATCTGCGCAAAGCTCAATATACCATTCTGGTCAGCATAATAAATTTATTAATTAAGAACTAGTATTACAAAAGTATAATGAGGGTTGAATGGACCCCGGGACAGTGTTCCACGTTTGAGGAAGGACATCTCACTATAAATAAACAAAAGGTTACATGAATATATAAACTAGAAGTTATAAAATCGAATGAGGATTAAAAATTTAAAATTTGATTCAGTTGTAGTAAGGAGGGGCAATGCCGGAGCTCCCTTCAGGAAGCGGCTATGGTACGATCCTTCGATTTTTTTTGCCTTCATCATCCTCATCATCATCAGCTTATTCCATCCACAGTCGGATGTAAGCCTCCCCTAGTTGTCTCCAATGAGCTTTGTTGTTTGTTTTTTGCACCCAGTCGTGTCCTGCTAACCTTTTTGTGTCGTCTGTCAATCTTGTCTGTGGTCTACCTCTGCATCTTTTGTGTTCTCTAGGCCTCCATTCAACTATATGTCTTGTTTATCTGTTATCATACAGCCTTCCGACATGCCTCGCCCTATTCCGCCTTAATATCCATATTCGCCGTATTACATCTGTTACTTTTGATCTTCTTCGTATCTCGATGTTAGGAATATGATCTTGGAGTCTAATATTTGCTCTTTGATTTACCTAGAGTTTATTTACTATACTTTCATTTAAAGCCCACGTTTCAGTGCCATATGTTGATACCGGCAGTACACATGGATCGAATACTCTGGCTTTTATGGTATTTGAGATGTCCAATTTAAATGTAGATTGTAACCTTGCGAACGCAGACCAAGCTAACGAGACTGTTCTATTTAAGTCAGCCTTTAAGTTATTTTTTGATATTTAGATTTTTTTGTCCTAAATACATGAATGTTTGTACCTTTCTTATTCTTTCATGTTCCTGGCTGTTAGCTTCACTTTCGTTGTTCAAATATTTGGTTTTGGTGACGTTTATTTTTAGATTTATTTCTCGAGACTTTTTATTTAATTCCATCAGCATTTCCTGTAATTCTCCTTTTGTGTTGGCGATCAGAGTAATATCATTTGCGAACGTTAAGTGATTTAATCGTTCACTGCCCATTAGTATTCCTTTATTTACTTACTTTAGCGATTTGAACATGTCTTCTAGAGTCAAAGCGAACAGCTTTGGGGATATCGAATCGTCTTGTCTAATTCCTCTTTGATTTTATTTGTTTTTTCTTCAAGAATTATTTGTAATGTGGCATTTTTATATATGTATTCAAGAAGAGTTGTGTACCTTTCATCGACTCTGCTGTTACTTAAGGCGTTAAGGAATGCCCATATCTCTACCGAATCGAATGCTTTTTCGTAGTCAACCATTGCTATCCACAAGGTGACCTTATATCTATTTGCTTTTTCCACTAGTAATCTAACTGTTTGAAGATGGTCCAAAGTGCTGTATCCCCGTCTAAATCTCGCTTGTTCACGTGGTTAATAACTATCTAATTTGTTCCTTAATCTATATGTTATGATTCTAGTGAGGATTCTGTATAGTACCCATAACAGGCTGATGGATCTATAATTCTCCAATTTAAGTGTGTTTGCCTTTTTAAATATAAGCAAAATCAAGGCGATTACCCAAGGTGTTGGTATTTTACTTTCTACGAGACACCTGTTAGAGCTTGAAGTGATTGTATTATCAATGCTCCTCCATACTTTATCGTCCCCTGGTTCTTTGTTCTGCATATGTTGTAGGGCGTTCATTATTTCATCCGTTGTTACATCGGGAATTTCTTTATATCCCACATTTCTTAGTATCACTCTATTTCCTTCTTCTTTTCCGGGCAGTGGCGGTATTTTCATGTCATATAGTGTTTGATAATATTTCTCTGTAGCTTCCTTTATCTCTTTGATTTGTGCAATCTTTTCATTATCGTTATTTATAAGTTTTATTATTTGATGTCTCCCTTCATTCATTTGTTTGTTTAGGTGTTTCAGACTTTTCCCTTCTTGCAAGGTTTCTTCTATTTTCAAGTTTCTGTACTGTTTGACGTCTTCTCTGATCTTTTTCTTCATTTTTAGTGTTCCATACGGAACTCTTATAAGATGACTTCGGTGTCTGTCTGTCTGTCTGTCCGTCTGTCTGTCTGTCACACCTGATTTTCTCCGAAACTGTTTGTCATAGAAATTTGAAATGTGGTAATAAAATGGGAATTGATGGCCTCATCAGAGCCGTGTAGTTGTGAAAGTTAAATTTTGACTTAAGGGGTTTGTTTTGGGGGTGTGAAATCGGAAGTGAAAAAAAATATCCTAGGTCATCGAGTGTGGTGTCAAATGAAAGCTTGTGAAAACACGAGTAAAATATATATATATATATATATATATATATATATATATATATATATATATATATATATATACAATATATATATATATATATAATGTAATACTTGGGCTCACTTTTCTTTGTATTATTTTTAAAAAATAGCGAAATATCGCTGTCCCCCCACCTTATCTCGAAAAGTACCGATAAAAAATTTTGAAAAAATTCTGGAATATTCACCACGGAGTGTAGATTGAACGAAAATTATCACGAGTGCATTACCTTTAATAATTTATTTGGTATATAAAAAAAAAAAAAAATTTCAAGGTCATCAGTATTCAGTAAAGATTGGAAACAAACTTTGTTGAAAACTCCTTTGGGGTGTGTTTTGTGAAGTCACTGATCATTTTATACCACCGTAAAAATTTTTTTTATTTTAAAAGCAATCAACGTACTGAACACTAATTGTGCAAGTCCAACTTGTACCTGACCGGTTATTTTTTCATCACCATTGCAACAATTGCAGAGAGACACAATAAGACCTTTACGCAAATGTTTATACAGAATTAACCCAATGAGCTAGCATATTGTCACGCAACGTTGTTGGAATGTGCCTACCGCCACCTATAGGTGAGTAGATACTATTTGCGCTTCTAGTTAAATCTTTTGATATCGTAATAAAAATACTGTTTATTAAGTGTTAAAATGAATCCAATCTTGATATTTGTATTCTTGGTCTTCTTGCCTGTTGTAATTTGTGGTTTTTAATTGTAAAATATATAGATGTACAGTCCCTGGACAAATTATTAGACGCACTGCAAGATTTTATGTAAAATATTAATTACCGAGTGATATTGTACCGTTTTATTATTTTAAATTGATTTGTTTTTTTATTTTTATATTATCCAATCAATTACCTATTTATTTGACATAAATAAAACAGCATTAATTTAGAAAAGCATAAGTTTATTAAGTTTTAAAGAAAAGTGAAATTAATGTTAGTAAAAGTCAATATTTAGTTGAGCCACCTTTAGCCGCTATCAAAGCTTTAATTCTGCGCGGCATGCTATCAATGCAAGATTGTACTGTCTCCTGCATTTGAGGATGATGATTCCACACATGAATAATCTTTTCTAGGAGCTGGGTTTTGTTGATAATCACATCTTTAGCCACTTCTCTTTTCAGGGCTATTACCCGGCCAATCCAACAGAGGGATATTTTTTTTCTGCCAAAAAAGCTTTAACAGACCGAGCAGTGTGGCAGGGAGCTCCATCTTGCATGAAAGTGAATGGTTCCCCTTTTGGAAACCATTCTCTGAGCTGCGGAATCAACCGATTTTGTAATACTTCTTTGTACTGATCTTGCCTCATTATTCCTTTGACGACGTACAGACGTCCAGTGCCCTTGCCGCTGATGACTGACCAAATCATCACTTTGGTGGGATGTTTAACCGTCGGGACGACTCAATCGGGATGAAACTTTTCTCCATGACGACGACGCACATACTGAGCTTTATTCTGCAAAATTTCGAATGTGCTTTCGTCACTGAAGCAGACCTGTCAAAAATAGGAAAAAAAATATAAAACTTCCATGTTTATTTGCTTTATTTAACTGAAAATGATAATAATGTATCAATTATTGATTAAATTGCTGTATCTTACCGATCTCCAGAAGTCCACATCTTTGTCTTGCCATTGTTTGGCCCACTTCAGGCGCTTCGCTTTCATTGCAGCTGTTAACTTGGGCTTCCTGGCGGGGCGACAGGCCTTAAAATCTAATTCTTTCAATTTCCTTCGAACAGTGCGCTCAGAAGCATTTACGCTAGCATCCTGGAGTTGTGATTTTATTACCTTTGTGGTAGCAAATCTGTTTTCTACACAAATTTTCTTCAAACATCTCTCTGACCGTGGAGTGAAAATTGGTTTTCTACCGCATCTTTTCTTTCTTTTCGGGCTTAATTCCTTCCCTGACTCAATTTTCTTTTTTATGCGTCGTACACTAGCTTCAGAAACCTCCAATCTTCGTGATTTCTCGGTTTGTAAATGTTTCCGCAATCACAAGGGCCTTCGCTTCAGCTTTTTTACGTGGTGAAAGATCGCCTTTTCTACCCATAATGAAAATAGTCCAATTACTTTTTTAAAACACTGCATACAAAATAAACTAATAACTGAGTAGTATAAAACTGTTAAACAAACAATCACAGTCCATAAAGCCACAGAAACACGTCCGTACCTGACTCGATTCCGATCGCGACTGATACAGGTTTGTACTTATTTACGTTCATGTTTCACTTTGTCAACACAGTGCTGCCATATGTTAAAAATAAATACAAATATGTAGTCTACAACAATTCTTTTAAATAAAAATCAATAATATTGTAGTTTAAATATACCATTATTGCATAAAAACTCTTAAGAAACATAAAATTACTAAAAAAAAATACAGTGCGTCTAATAATTTGGCCAGGGACTGTAATATAAAGTAAATCATCCATGCTTCGACCCAGTAACTTCAATTAAATCAATAAAGCCAAAACTTACTGTAATAATATTATATCTTAGAGGCAGGAGAGAGTTTTATTTGCATTAAGTGAAGAAAGCGACCTTTGTGTCATTGTTTAAAAAAATACCAATACCAAATACCAATAATAAATTTTATACCTTCTATGTATTTGCACGTATTTATAAAAAAGTTTAGGCAATTGAGAATTTTATTAAAGATTAGATTAAATACAACATAGAATTTGCATAGATTAGTAAAAAAAGGCAGTAATAAAAACAGTTATGAGATATTTTCAGTTATTATGAAAGAGCTAAATAACTTTACGTAAAATCGGTACCACGAGTAAAATTGAATTTCTTGTTAAGTAAATTTTAATTGTTCATAAATTATTTTGACCCAAATCTGCTTTCCTAAAAAAAAATTCTAATAACAGCAGTTTCTTGAGTAATTTCGCATGAAGCCAGTTCATGTTGCATTCGATCCCACTTCAGAAATTAGCATAAGCCAATGGTCTTCCTTAATAAAAATCTGGTAAAATATTGCTATCCATTGTCTTAATTATTAGTTTTCGCATAAGTAAACAGAAACTGAAATGTGGGTACGTTATTTATAAAGATGATTGATTTGTATTAATATTTCGGAAACAGATCTTTGTACAGCAATCTCTATCGAGAATAAGCCTTATCTATATACAGTCTGTCAAATAAGAACGTGTCCGCGATAATTCATTTTTGGTAGATGTGATTCTAGCGATTCAACGAAAAATCGGTAGAGGGAAACTTTGTGTATGACGCATTTTAGTATAAGTGTCAGTCGATTCCGAACTTTCGTCGAAATCACGCAAAATCCAAATTGAGTCACCTATTTGCTCGTCGGTTTGAGGCATTCTTTCTTTGTCCCATCCAAAGGGGCCTAAAATGACACCTTTTATACATAAATATATTAAAAAGTGGGTATCGTTTGTGAAGAAGTGGGTAAATCGTTTTAACGAGACGAAAAATGTCGACAATTTGCCAAAACGTGGCTCGGTAGGCAAAGTCACTCTGAAAGTCGAGAAACGAATCTTGTCTTTGTTTTCACGTGACCCGAAACTGACGTTGCTTCAAGGAGCGGCATCGGGTCTGAATGTGTCCCATGAGATCATTTGACAACATCATCGTGCTCATAGTATAAAATTCCGAAGCACGTTGAAAAGACCTTTGCCGGGCGAAAATTAGGTCACGAAGTGGCTCGCTTGGGCCCACGATAAGATACTAGAGTGGCCCACAAAATCGCTGGACTCCAACTCTATTGAAAATATTTGGTCCCTTGTGAAGGGAAGACTCAGAGGAAAGACTCTGAGGAAAGGAGGCCTCGAAGATGCCAGGCGATTATTGATATAGGAGACGATTGGACAACAGGTGATTGCGCCGTTGTTAGCACACCAAAGAATACATTGATGGCAAAAAATGTTCTCCAAACATATTTTTTCAGGGATACGAGAGGTCACGTCTTACTTGACAGACTGTATACATAAAATTTAATTTCTTGTTTAAATGTCTTGCCATAGATACGAGGTCTGACAATCATCCTAGATAAAATACTACACATTTTAATTGTTAAATATAGCTCTAGTCAGTTTCAAAGTAATCCCCTTGGGAAGCTATATACACTTATCAGCGCTTACTCTACCCTTCGAAGCAATTTTGGAATTTTTGTGGAATGGTCTTCAGAGCTGTCATATTAGCCTTCAAGTCCAGTGCCATTAAAATGCCATCCTTTCAAAATTTCTTTGATCTTCAGCTAAAGAAAAAAGTGATTGGGGGATGGTCAGAGGGTGGACTACCGAAGTTATTTGTTTCCTGGCCAAACACTCCCATACAGACAATACAGTGTGCCCTATTCTCTCCTTATCAATAACTTGTTCTCCCCTTAACAAATCGTTCAATCAGTTTGTACACTGCAATTTTTTTCATAGCAACAAAAAATTTCATGTCTGTTCATTGTTCTAATTATAGTTTAGACATTTTTACGATAACGCACACAACAAGAATGAGAATACGCACTTAGCACCAATCAGATAAGCGTCAACGCAATCACTGTCGTGGGGCCCTGAAGGACCAAGGTTATGAAGTCTAACACGGTCGCTGTTAGATTATATATATATAAAGCTCCTTCTTCTTGCTATTTGGTTCAAATGTTGCCAATCATTCTGGCTATTATTACTTTATCCACTACAGCTTTAAAAAGACCGGTAGTATTTGTTGCGAATCAATTTCGCAGATTGTTTAGCCAGGAGAAGCCTCTGCGTCCTGGTCTTCTTTTTCCAAAAACCTTTGCTTGAAGTATTTGCTGTAGTAATTCATATGTGTGGGAATTTCTCATTATGTCTCCTAAATACTCCAATTTTCTCCTACTTTAATAGTTTTCATAATTTCAAATTTCTCGTTCATGAGACGTAAGACATCCTCGTTGGTAATATGGTCAATATAAGAAATTTTCAAAATTCTGCGATGAAGCCATAATAGAAATGCTTCGAGTTTCTTAAAAGTGGCTTCAGTCAGCGTCCAAGATTCCACACCGTAAAAAAGGACATTGAAGACATAACACCTTAGGAGTCTTATTTTTGTGCTTAATTTGAGAAACACAGCTCTAGCTTTTTCGATACGGCAACGAATTTCCTGCCAGTGAACCCACTGTTCGTTTATCATGATGCCTAGATATGAATATTGTGGCGTTCTTTGTATTTGTTCATTGTTATCCATCAACAAAGTAGCAGGAACCGGAAGCTGATTAACATGTACTTTGTTTTGCTGATATTAAGTTCGAGGCCGTATCGTTTACTGAATTTCTTTATTTTTGTCATAAAGTGTTGTAGACCCTTCAAGTTATCAGCCATAACTGCCGTATCGTCAGCATAACGAATATTATTTACTCGCTCCCCATTGAGAAGTATTCCTTCACCAGCCTCTTCCAGTGCCTCTCTGAAGATTTACTCCGAGTATATATTAAATAATAGTAGGGACAAAACACCACCCTGCCTTACTCCACGCAGAATCGATATTGCCTCTAAACGTTCCCCTTCTACCTTAATACATGCTATCTGGTTCCAGTAAAAGTTGCCAATAATCCCCATCTAGCCCAAGGTCTTTCAGAATTCCATCCATGTGATGTTGGACTATATTAAAGGTCTCTTGATAGTCGATAAAAGCACAGATATACGTTACAATTGACGTTTCTTCAACACTGAATCAAAACCTGGATAGAAAATAAGGCGTCTTTGCTTCACATGGCATCACGAGAGCCGAATTGTGTAACTGACATGTTTTCTTCACACATAAAGATTCTAGTGCCTGCTAAAAACGGTATCCGAAACTACAACTTTCAAGATTGTATACGAGGATATACGAGGCTGGTTTGAAAAGTCCGTGCAAAGTCCGAAAGATGGCACTAACTATACTCATGAACATCGTTAGGGACAGAGACAGCTTTAGGGCACGATGAAAGTCGCAGGCGAAGAGACTTGGGTGTTCTATTGGAATCCTTTTTCCGAGTTTTTTCCGCTTTTCACTCCGAGATTTTTTAATTTTTTACGTTTCAGGATCCCTAGAACACGCAAAGTATAGCCTCCCAATACGGTGAACCCGCCTGTCTATGAGTTGGTGCGATAACCGCCATTAAAATGAGATATCGACTTCATATATATACTGGGCATAAATGTGGAATCTGTAGTTTTGACCGATGTTCCTTTAGAAAAGGAGGAAAGAGGTGAAGGGTTGATAACCTTTGTATATTTTCAACACCATTATGGGAATTTTTGTTGCTTTGTTGTAGGTTTAATGAGCAAATTTCACGCATAATGATTTGCAGTCAAACATATATAGGGTTAAAGGGTGGGGATGATGTTTCAGTGATTTTTTTTAATGGACGTAGAACACGTGCTGCAGGGAAATTCTTAAAGCGCTACAGGAGTGACCGGTATGCGAAAAAAGTGATTCAGGTTGGTCTTGACTAGGTACAAATTATACTAGATTGGATACAGAGTTCTGAGTAGATCATTCCAAGGGAATAAGGTTCTTCATAAAAAAAAACCTCGCCGTGACAAGCTAATCTCATAAGAATAGCGTATTTCTACCATAAATTGCTTTGGAGTAAATTAGGCGGGCTACATTCATCATTCACTTTTCATGAAAGTAGTCTAGACTGAAGTCGGCAACAGTTCTACGATGTTCCAGGGAGTTAAGCTTGCTAATGAGTTCTGCGTCAGGCGAATAGATCACTTCTAAATAGAGTGTACATATGTGAAACAAACGCAACGTATGTTTGAAAGCAGTATAGTATTCTCACCTTTTGCTGATTGCATGTTATACCTCCTCTTCAGTATTTTTGAAATCTGAAAATTGCATTAAATTTTCAATATTTTCAATTATTTATGATCATATTTTACAAATAACTTAAAAATTGAAACATTACTTTCCAAAAACAAACTCTGCTAGCCGATTCTCTGTCACTACACATGGTAAAGAATATTCTCTTTTATAACATATCAAAATTTGATGTCACTATCTGCTAAGGAAAATTTTTTATTTGATTAAAACCTTCGCATTATATCCGAGAACATCGAAATTTTACAATAACTAAAAAATTGAAACATTACTATTCAAAAACGAACTATGCTAGCCGATTCTTTGCCACTACACATAGTAAAGAATGTTCTCTTTTATAACATATTAAAATTTGTTGTCACTATTTACTAAGGAAATTTTTTTATTAGATTAAAACATTCACATTATATCCGAAAAATATGGAACTTGACAATAACTAAAAAATTTAAACATTACTATTAAAAAACGAAATATGCTAGCCGACTCTCTGTCACTACACACGATAAAGAATGTTCTCTTTTATAACATATTAAAATTTGATGTCACTATTTGCTAAGAAAAATTTTTTATTAGATTAAAATATTCGCATTATATCCGAGAACATCGAAATTTTACAATAACTAAAAAATTGAAACATTACTCTTCAAAAACAAACTCTGTTAGCTGATTCTCTGTTACTATACATGGTAAAGAATGTTCTCTTTTATATCATATTAAAATTTGATGTCACTATATGCCAAGAAAAAATTTTAATTTGATTAAAACCTTCGCATTATATCCGAGAATATGGAAATTTGACAATAACTAAAAAATTGAAACATTATTATTCAAAAACGAAATATGCTAGCCGATTCTCTGTTACTACACATGATAAAGAATGTTCTCTTTTATAACATATTAAAATTTGATGTCACTATTTGCTAAGGAAAATTTTTTATTAGATTAAAACATTCGCATTATTTCCGAGAAGATCGGAATTTTACAATAACTAAAAAATTGAAACATTACTATTCAAAAACGAACTATGCTAGCCGATTTTTTGCCACTACACATAGTAAAGAATGTTGTTTTTTATAACATATTAAAATCTGATGTCACTATTTGCTAAGGAAATTTTTTTATTTGATTAAAACCTTCGCATTATATCCGAGAATATCGAAATTGAATAGCCTTAATATATTAGAGATATTGCTTCATATAACATATATCTTGTTATATGCCTTTCTTATGGTTCTGGAAATCTAAAGAAATATTGTTTCATTATTTTCAATATTAATACATATACTAAGATGGGTGAAGAGTCCAGAAACTTTCCGAGAGGTGTCGGCCCGTGGCTCCGTGGTGTAGTAGTTGCTTGCGGTGCAGAAGGTCTTGTGTTCCAATCCCAGCAGCTTGGACTTTTATTTAAGTATATATGACCTGGCCACGTACATAGGTAGTAGTTGTTTGCAGAAATGCAATAACGTCTGTGGCCGCACTACCGAGTTGTCTGAAAAATGTACAAAAACGTATGTTTCGGCCCTTGGACAACGTTGACGGGTATTATAATATCCCCGCTGATATCCTCTGGATATGAAAAAGGGTAATATCCTTACTTAGACGGGAAGGGAAGTGAACGATAAAAAAAAGCATAAAACAAAAAAAAATATAATTTTCAGTTAGTCTCAACTCTCAGAAGATTTGTGTAAAATTTTCATCACATTTTATCTATTAGTTTGCCAGTTACAGCTGTTTGATTGACGCCAATAGCTGACATCGTGAAAATATCAGCAGATATGGGTACGGGTGAATGAATATTCGCATATGAAAAAGTTTTATGCCCGATAGGTGCCGCGCAACATGTCAAAGATTCAAAACGCTGTTAGGCACTACTTCGGCATAATTCAGGAGTTTTTGGGTCGATTCGTAATAATGGATGAAACATGGATCCATCACTACACGCCTGAATCCAAAAAGCACTCCACAGAGTGACTGCAATCGCATGAAAGTCAAAGCGTCAGACGTCAGGCAGCGTTTTGGCAAACATTTTTTGCGATGCGTATGGAATAATACTGATCAACTACTTTGGGAAGGGGCGAAAAATTCCCGGAGACCATTACGTTGGTTTATTAGACCCTTTAAAAGATGATAGCAAGAAAAAAGTATTGTATTAACAAGATAAGGCACCAGCTCATAACTTCATAAAATCGATAGTAAAATTGAACCAATTGGGCTATAAATTGCTTTCTTATCGGCCGTATTCACCAGATCTGGCCTCCAGCGGTTATGACCTATTGTTAAATTTGAAAAGGTGGCCCCAGGGAAAGAGATTTGGCTCAAATGAGGAAGTCTTTTTTTTATGGGTCTAGCACCTGTCCCTAAAGCGCTCCAGGAGCGGCACGTGTGCGGAAAAAGCGAAGTCGAATGGAAAACTTAGGCTTATTGTAGAGAGCTTGCCAAATGGTACTATATAAAAGGTACCTAAACGTTGAAAGATCGCTGGAATAAGTGTATCGATCTTAAAGGAAGCTATGTTGTAGAATAATATCGATTTTTGTCAAAAACATTGTTTCTGCTTTCAAAAGTCTCGAGACTTTTTACTCTATGCAATAGTGTATAAAAAAAATATCAGATTCCATTTGTGAGTATCTCTAAAACTCTTCTTTTGTTCAACTTGTTGTTATTAACACCTTATGACAAAGTATGTAATATTCAAATGAGTTTAGTGTTTAAATTAAGTCATTCTTTAGTGTGGGAAAGTCAGATTTAGTGCCTATTTTAGAACCGTGCACTTGCAAAAAATTACTGGATAAATAACTTCGTCCAGTAAAATATTGTCAAACATTTACCGTTATGCTGAGAAAGGGCAAAAGTCAAAATAGTATGCCGGTTAATAACACGCAAATTATATTTATTATGCAAAAACAGCCTCATAAACTTAATATATTATAGTTAGTTGAAAACAAATACTCTAAGTGAAGAACCACCATTATTCTTCCTTTTCACTTTACCTTGTTGCAGTATAAGAGTAAATTGTTGCAAAATGCTTTTACGATTAATAAAGTTTGAGAATAAATTATGTTTGTGTCAAAACTTTTAATTTTGTTAGGAGTTACAAACTGCTAAGTATCAATATACAATATTAACTCTTGACAGCAATATTATCATTACTTTTAAGATTTTGTAAAATTTTTTCTCTCTTGCTCCAAGAAGTCATTTCGTTAATAATAACAGTAGTTTATGAAGTGAAATAAATATAAAAATAAAAATATTTTTAGTATATATAATGATTACGCTAAGTTATTAGCAACGTTACCTAATCATCATTTTTACTTTGGCTTGTTTGTAATGTAGCCTGTTGCAAAACTTCTTTTATGATTAATAAAGTGAGAGAATATTATATTTCATGTCAAAATTTTAATTGGTATAGAAGGTGCCATTAGTTAAGTAGTTAAACAGCTCATTTTCATTAAGAAAATTTAGTTTTATTAATTAACCTCAGATGGACAGAATAGTGGAGAGTCTTCTAAAAACTAGAGGATATAAAATGGGCAACACACACTTCCACATAATATGCCACGCCGATGATGCAGTCCTCATCTTCGATTCTGACGACAACCTTCAGAAGATCTTTGATGTCTTCAATTTGGAAGCGAGAAAACTAAACATGATTATCAACACAACCAAGACAAAATGTATGATAGCTCCAAAAGAATTATTAAGATGCAAGCTAGAGATCCAAGGAAGTATTACTGAACAGGTTAATAATTTTAAATACCTGGGAACAATGATAACAATTTAAAGTGTATTTGATAGCCGAATTCTCGATATATAAGTACTTTAATTACAATCAAAAATAATCATTATCTTCAAAATCTGAAAACTTGACTTCTCTTAAATTGATAATTAAGGGTACTATTTCCACAGTTTCTTCGATGTATTCGTCAAGTTTTCACATTTTATTTACTTCTTCTATAACTTGTCAAATGTTCCGGCGAGTAATAATTGCCTTACGTCTTAAAGTTTGAACGTGGAGTTTTCCCTTGCAACGAAACCTTTCATTTGTATACTGCACTGACGTTACTTGATGGAGATCCATAATAACTAAGAATAAAAAAATTTAAACAAATGTTTAAGATCACCACTTATGTATATTATTGCTGACAATTGTTTCGACACACTGTGTCTGCTTCTAGAGCACGATGTAAATTAACTAACAAAGTATGTTTCAGAATACATAGTTTACCTAATTGCAAGTACTAAAACCATTAACAATATTTACCTTAATACCAAGAACAAGTTCATTAAAGGAGACCCTCCCCCATCTAATTGATCGTCGAGTAATAGACCTGAGGATTTTTCTGAATAATTTCTACCTGTTCTAAACAATTCAGTAATTTTCCTTTCTTTCCGTGATGCAAAATTTTGAAATCTTCATTGAATGTATGATTTTCCTCTGTTAAGTGTTTGGCGTAATGAGATTTGTTATTTTTCAGGTTTAATAATGGGAAACCCTCTTAGTCCAATTTTATCTGAAATTTTCATGGACCATTTCGAAGAACAAATCAGTAATTCTCATCTTTTTAAAAATTTCTTTTTATTGGTACCGGTATGTAGATGATATATTGACTTGCTTTACAGGCACAGATCGACAATTAAAACTCGACTAATTCCCTAGATTTAAAAATATCAAACAAAATGAATAAACACGATTTTGAAATCTTCCATAAACCAACATACTCAGATATAACTATAACCATCTGTTCACCCATAAAATCTCGGCTTATAATAGTTTCATCCATAGACTACTAAATACACCATTAACGGAAGAAAACTTTCAGAAAGAATTACATATTATAAAACAAATTAGTATAAACAATGGATACAGGAGCGATTTTGTAGATAATATTTTAATAAGAAAACAATTTAAAAAAGCAATAGGACTGGTGTACCCGTACAAACAACTAAACAAAGAAAAATTTCATCCATCACTTATACCAGAAAATTAACTAATAAGATTCAAAATTGTTTTCCATAGAAATCACGTAAATATCGCTTTCCGTACAAATAACACATTATCTCGACATATTAAAAATAATAAAATAAAAACCAAAAAAGAAAATAAATCGGGGGTTTAAGAATTATGCTGCACTTGCAACAAAACGTATATAGGACAAATAGGCAGACCTTTTTATAAAAGAATAAACGAACATAAACAAAGCTTTAGAATGAAAAATAAAAAATCTCATTACGCCAAACATTTAACAGAGGAAAATCATACATTCAATGAAAGATTTCAAAATTTTGCATAACCGAAAGAAAGGAAAATTACTGAATTGTTTAGAACAGGTAGAAATTAATCAGAAAAAATCCTCAGGTCTATTACTCAACGATCAATTAGATGGGGGAGGGTCTTCTTTATTGAACTTGTTCTAGTATTAAGGTAAATATTGTTAATGAATTTAGTACTTCTAATTAGGTAAACTATGCATTCTGAAACATACTTTGTTAGTTAATTTACATCGTGCTCCAGAACACGATTTAAAGAACATTTAGCACACTTAAGATACAATAGAACAGAAAAGTCTAGCATTGCCGAACATGCCCTTGAAGCTGATCATACTATAACATTAGATAATCTAAGATTAATAAAAAATGTATCTGATAGGAGATTGTTGAACGCTTACGAAAGTATGGAAATCATAAAATGTAAAAGTAGTTTAAATAAAGACAGAGGGCCTATTTCTTATAGTCCCCTCTACTGGTTACTTGACCGGAACTGAGGGCCTTGCCTATGTCATTAGTTCCGCTTGAGTAATTCAAGGGTTAGGCTAAGTATAAATAGGGTAGATTTGTAGGTTAGCTTTAGTAAATCATCGCTCCTGATGAAGCTAACATGGTTAGCGAAACGCACGTCGAGTGCAAAAATAAAGTGTTTGGTGTAGTGGTGATATATACTGAGTAGCAATATTAAACATAAGTGGTGATCTTAAACATTTGTTAAAATTTTTTATTCCTAGGTACTTTGATTTGTGCCCAAATTAGCTCTATGGGATTCAATTCGCAATGATATGGAGATAATCTAGGCACTGTGATATTCCTTTCCTTCGCCATCTCATCGACTGCGTATTTCTTGAACTGTGCCTTATTTTGTTTCGCAATTTTGAAAAGTTCCGCTTTTAACATACCATTTTTATGTTTGAGATTTTCGTCTCTTATCTATTGAAAAATATCCGCTTTCTTCCATGAATTTGTCGAAAGTCGTTCTAATAATCGAGAATGGTATGGGGTATTGTCTAATATTACAACTGATTCTGCTGGTATGCCATCAATCATTTGAGAGTAGTCCTCAAAAATATCGGCTGTCATCTCCTCATGGTAATCTTTAGTTGACTTTAATTCGAATATCAACAAGCCACCGGCACCGTCGAGAAATCCGTTTTTACTACCAATATGTGCTATAATTAGCCTGCGACCTTTTCCTGAAGGGGAATGTAATCCAATTAATGTTTTTGTCAATCCAGAATTTTTTCACTGTGTATCCATCATTAATCCAAGACTCATCTAAATAAAAAATTTTTTTTCTTCGGCTCAGTATTATTTCTTAATAAGAAAAACGGTGTACTTTTCATCTTATTGCGTTTTTAAAGTCTTCATGGACCTTTAAGGGCTTCTTTCCTTTGTAATTCTGAGGTTAGTTGCGATGACCGCGTCTTGTTTCTTTTTAGAAATCCATAAATAGTTGCTGATCCAACTCCCGTCATGTTGGCACAGGTTTCCACAATTTTCACGGACTTGGCTTGTTGGCTGTTGATGCACTAGGGCGTCGTGGGACGTTAAGTATCATTGGTTTTTCTCGCAGGGAAAATGCAGATTTACAGACTCTGTGAAATTTGACAGGGGCCAAACCAAAAGTTGAAGCCATCGCTGTTCTGATTTGAACTAAGAATATTATAGATTTTTCCTTTATTTTTAATACTTACACAGAATATTTTTATTGCATACTTAGGCACTTAGGCACCTACTTACCGATAATTACTTTGGTTAACTATATTCCAATAACTGTTAAAATCCTAAATAATTTTATAGTACCTATTACCATTAAGCTTTATGATACTATAGATTTCTAGTTAAGAATTGTTAATTGTACTCGTTTAGGCCTTTATCATACAAATACGATTTTTAGTTTCATCATTTATTCATTAAAATAAACTTTGAAATGTTTTGTAAAGCTTATTGTAAAGTTTAGAAGGCATGTAAAAAATATTTTTTAGAAAAAGGTTTCACTGTTGCATAGAGATAGAAAATAAAGGTGATTAAAACTAAAAATGTAAATAATTGGTAGAGAATTTCGGACGCTTATGGTTTATGAATGTTTATAACCCATGTTGTGCGCTATCAACTCCAAACAAACGGACTTTAGGCAGACTGTTAGTAGACAGGTCAAATTTTCGGGTCACCCTCTTGGTCTATCATATTTGTTTTAAAGTTATGCGTGTAGCATTCAGTGTCTCCTGGAATTTTTAGAAAAAGAGGGAAATATCCAGTTTTCCTTAGAGATCCCTCGTATCTAAAGCTAAGTGTCCACTTGAGACAAAGTCTCGAGATTAGTTCCGAAGTGTTGTCCATTTGAGAATCACTTGCGCTCTCGAGACAGCAGTTGGAGACTCGACAGTCACTGCAGTCTCCAGATCAGGAAATTTTGTGTACACTTGAGAGCTTACTCTCAAGTCCCTCAGTCGATTCTGTTACTTGGTTGCTAGTTTGAGATTTATTTTTTTCAAAATGGATTCACGCCAAATCCTAGCCTTTCTAATAGTGCATAAAATATGAAAAAACGGGAAAGTGAAAAAAAAGGCGTGTTGGGTAAGAAAATGGGTTGGATCGACGAAATGCATTGGGAGCTTCTTCAACACTTGTGAACGAGTTGCGGTTGGAAGATGCACAAACAGTTTAAAAATTTCATTAGGATGTCTGCAGTTCAATTTGAATTGGTTTTAGATTTGGTAAAACACGATATTGTAAAGCAAGATACAAAGTTACGTGATGCGATTCCAGTCCATGATTGATTGATGTTTTCTGGCTTCAGGTAGATTAACCTTTAAAGCGAATGTATAAATATTTTTCTCTAGAACATTACATTTTTATATTGAAAATGAACTTTCAGGAGATGCTTATTGTAGTTTGCAATACCTTTTTCGCATTCCACCTTGTACAATAGGAAGAATAGTTCCCGAAGTGTGTAAAGCCATCTATCATCATTTAAAGGAAGAATATTTAAGGGTATGTATAAATTAAAAAACAACTTTAATTATAGAAAGTATAATAACAGAACAACAGAACTTTACAAATTAAGGCATGTTAATTAGTGAATATGAACTATCGTAAAAAATCTTGGGTTGTTTGAGTCTCAATATTTTGTTGAGAAAAGTTGTCAACAACAATGGGGTGGTGTGATGCAATTGGCGTACTGCATGAAGTACTTGCACTTGAAGAGGATGCAGTGGACCAGTAGCATTTTTCATCCATATCAGAAATATTTAATATCGCTTTACGAATCTCACTTTTTTAATACTCCCTCTGTAATAATCCGATTTTAGACTTTTTTAGCTCCAAAACGCTACGTATTCTCCAAAGCGATCGAAATCGTCTTTTGGCTTCTTCATAATTTCTATTGCTTCCTTCAGAATGTTATCATCTTCTTGAGTTCTCGATGTTGCTTTGCTAATACGTTTTCTTTTTTTTGATCTTGTGTGGGCTCATTTTGTATGGACTGATCCTGTGAGATGTTCATGTTTTCGGGAATATTATTCTGAAAAGTTAAAAGCGCAATTAATATACTATGTTGTATCAACTTTTATGCATAGAAAAATAGAAAAAATACAAGTAAAATTTTTTTTATTTCAGTATCCTTCAAGTGATGGCTGAAGAGTTGAAGAAATATGCAGATCAATTTGAATTAAAATGGCAATTTCCACATTGTTTCGGAGCTATTGACGGAAAGCATATTACAATGGTGGCACCTGAGAACTGTGGAAGCTTTTACTATAACTATAAGGGTAACACACAGCATAGTTTTGATGGGAGTCGCAGATGCCAATTATAAATTAATTTAACGTTGATGTTGGTTTGCAATGGTAGAATTTCTGATGGAGGTGTCTTTACAAACTGCTCCCTGCACGATGCTTTGGAAAGCAAGCAATTTTCCACTTCCCGAACCAGAAGCATTGCCCCAAAGATGTTTGCCAGTGCCATACATTAGTGGTAGCTGACGATGCTTTTGCTATGACATCGTATATATTAAAGCCCTACGGGTACCGAAATCAACCTGCACCAAACAGAATTTTCAAAACTACAGATTAAGCAGAGCTCGTCGTATAATAGAAAATGTATTTGGCATTATGTCAAGTAAATTCAGAGTTATCCGAAAAACCAATAAATTTAGCACCTAATAAAAGTAATAGATGTTACTCTGGCAATATGTGCATTGCATAACTTTTTAATATGTACTTCAAAAAATTATTTGAACCCTTGTTCAGTTGATTTTGAAGATCCTAATACACATGAAATTGTAAATGGCGAATGGCGGAATGAACCCCCACCATAAGGATCGTTTTTTTCCACTAGAGAGAGGCCAGCAGCGAAATTATGCAATCTCTCAAAAAGAATGTGAGAGATGAGTTTAAAGAATACTTCATGACAACTGCAAGTGAAGTTCAGTGGCAATATCGTATAATTGCTTAAATTTAGTACCTAGTCACTTGTTTAATTTGAATTTTTTTATTTGTAATTTTATGATAAATAAAATTTCATTATGAAACATAGCAATAATTATATTAACTTACCATGTTTGAAGTCGATGTTGTGGGTGTAAAGTTGGGTAAAATGAACTGTAATGCAGTGAAAAACTTCCATTTACTGTCATACCTGTCATCAGCACCATCACCACTCTTCAATTTTTTTATCTTTTGCAGTTCATGACAAACCTGAAAATAATATATTTGACTATTGACTAAAAAGTCAATTTAAATAGTAATGTTAATAATAATTTTAGAGGATTATACATACTTGATTGCGTAAGTTATGGATCTTCCGCTGAATTTCATTTCCACTGCAATTTTCAAATTTCGAAGCAAATTCTTCGTACATTGCCATTTTTTTTCGCGATTTCTATAAAGTTTATGTTTCACGTTCCATAAAAACTCTTCCTCCTCATAAAGTTCAATTAATTTGAACACTTCCTCGTCAGTCCATTCGCGATTATCCTTCATTTTTAAAAAATTAATTGGTTATTTAAATTAAACAAATATTTTAAATAAAAAGTCTCCAGTCGGGGTCTCAGCTCTTCAAACAATGACTGGTGACTAAGTCTCATGAGCAAGAATGAACATGTCCACTTCTGACACGTGCAGTGTCTGATACTCGCATCGGTTTGTCTCTGAGAGTGCTCTCAGGCACATATACATTTGTGAGTCTGGTCTCGAGACTGCTCTCGAGACCATTTTGTCCCAAGTGGACACTTTGCTTAATACAAGGTAACTAGCTTAATGTTCTATAGTGAAAAATTACGAGAAATTTTTAAAAAAATTATACTTTTGCTACTTAAAGTTCTCTTATTTCTATGTCACTTAATCTGGGTATGTGTTTTCAGGTAATAAATATAAGAACATAAAATATAATGCTTAACTACGTGCAATAAAATTATCGTTAATTATTTTATATTCTTACTGTATGAATCGATATAGTTTTTCTTAATATTAAACTGGTTATCGATTCATGAATTACGAGACACATTATATCTGCTATAAAGAGAGTCTGACCACAATACCGAATTTATAAGAGGCTTCTCGTTTATCACATGTCATTTTGATGATTATTATTATGGCCAAATTCCAAATTAAACTTTATTTACGCAAGAAAAATCAACAAAATTCCACCACACACCGTAGCACTTGTCCTATAATTCATTTTTATGCTGATTGCGTATGTCCTTATTATTTTGTGTACGGATGCTTTATTTTCATTGCAGGAAAGTTTAAATACAACAAAATGAATATAAATATTTTTTCTTGTAAGAAAATATTGTTATTAAACACGAGTATAAATAGTGCAGTCTGGTCGTATCGAATATATTATAGTGGATTTATTTTTAAGTAAAAACCAGCAAACCCCTTGACGAACAAATACATGTGTTCGCTAAATTAGCGTTGTCATTAAAAAAATATTTATCAAAATATACTTGTTGTTCTTATAATCTGCTGGGCTTTTTTAATTAACACATTGTTACTTGAATGTACATTTCTTAAGAAGCCACGTAATAGTTACATATACAGTCTATCAAGTTAGAATGTGATCGCTCGTATTCTTGAAAAAATGTGTTTCGAGAACATTTTTTGCCATCAGTGTATTCTTTGGTATACTAAGTTGGGAATGTGGAATCTTTGGCACAATGATACTACTCAGTATATATCACCACTACACCAAAACGCTTTATTTTTTGCACTCGACGCGCGTTTCGCTAACCATGTTAGCTTCATCAGGAGCGATGATTGACTAAAGCTAAACTACAAATCTATCCTATTTATACTTAGCCTAATCCTTGAATTACTCAAGCGGAACTAATGACATAGGCAAGGCCATCAGTTCCGGTCAAGTAACCAGTAGAGAGGACTATAAGGAATATGCCCTCGGTCTTTATTTAAACTACATTTACATTTTATGATTTCCATACTTTCGTATGCGTTCAACAATCTCCTATCAGATACATTTTTTATTAATCTTAGATTATCTAATGTTACAGTATGATCAGCTTCAAGGGCATGTTCGGCAATGCTAGACTTTTCTGTTCTATTGTATTTTAAGTGTGCTAAGTGTTCTTTAAATCTTGTTTTAATTGACCTTTTAGTTTGCCCAACATACTTTTTGTTACAATCATTACAACTAATTTCATAAATTCCACTTTTCTCACAATTAGGAATTTTATCTTTGGGATTTCCTAAGATATTCCTCAGATTGTCTGATGACTTATAGACTAAGGTGAGGCCTACCTTATTAAATACCTTATTGAGTCCCTTGCTATATTTCGGATTATATGGTATGGAGACATACTTGGTGTTATTTTCTTCGCGTGTAAAAAAAGGTGGAATTCTGAATATTAAACCTAAACTTATGTCTATTTATTAGCTGATTTACTAAGTCATCGTCATAAACATTAACTCTAGTTATATTTCTAATACGATTCCTTTCTTTATTAAAGTTTACTTTATTCAGAGGGAAAGTGACCAAACGATGAACTAAAAAATGTAATGAGGCTAATTTATGTTGTTTGCAATGAAATGAATCATTAGGAATATATCTATCTGTTACTGTGTCCTTCCTATAGATATCAAATTCTAATCTATTATTATTTTTAATAATTAAAATATCTAGAAAAAGGTAATTGTCCTTTGTTCTCAATTTCGTAAGTGAATTTAATGGAATTATACCGGCTATTTAATTTAGAAACAAAATCATCAATATTTGCTTTCTTTGTATCAAAAATCGCGAAAATATCATCCACATACCTATATCATACCCTTGGGAAATATTCGAATTCTTGACTGGCTTCGATTTCAAACTTACTCATGAATAAATTGGCTATGAAAGGTGATAAGCAATTACCCATAGCTGTTCCTTCTTTCTGAACATAAAATTGATTGTTATATTAATTAATTATTTCCAATATAACAATCAATTTTATGTTCAGAAAGAAGGAACAGCTATGGGTAATTGCTTATCACCTTTCATAGCCAACACTTAGCACACTTAAAATACAATAGAACAGAAAAGTCTAGCATTGCCGAACATGCCCTTGAAGCTGATCATACTGTAACATTAGATAATCTAAGATTAATAAAAAATGTATCTGATAGGAGATTGTTGAACGCATACGAAAGTCTGGAAATCATAAAATGTAAAAGTAGTTTACATAAAGACAGAGGGCCTATTCCTTATAGTCTCTCTACTGGTTACTTGACCGAAACTGATGGCCTTGCCTATGTCATTAGTTCCGCTTCAAGGATTAGGCTAAGTATAAATAGGATAGATTTGTAGTTTAGCTTTAGTCAATCATCGCTCCTGATGAAGCTAACATGGTTAGCGAAACGCGCGTCGAGTGCAAAAATAAAGTGTTTGGTGTAGTGGTGATATATTACTGAGTAGTACTTTGGTATACTAACAACGGCTTCGGAATTTAACATTCTTGATGTTAAGATGTTGTTGAATAGTCTCATGGGACACAATGAAATCTGATTTTTTAAGTTTTGTCGCTCTTTGACGCAGCGGCAATTTCGGGTCTCTTAAAAACAAAGACACGATTCGTTTTTTCATTGAACTGAGGCATGTTTTAGCAAGTTGTTGACATTTTTCGTCTCGATAAAATGATTTACCCATTTCTCCACAAACGAATTTTTAATATATTTAGCGGTCGCGGAATGTGTCATTTTCTTTTGGATGGGAACAAAGAAACACTGCCTCTATCCGACTATCAAACACATGACTCATTTTGGATTTTACGTGATTTCGACGAAGTTCGGAACTGACTGATACTTTTACTAAAATGCGTCGTAGATAAAGGTTCCTTCTATCGATTTTTTTTTGAATCGCTATAGGATAGGACATTACTCTGTTGTAGTGTTTCCCACAATCTCATTAGGGGCACGCTATCGTAGGCCTTTTTTAAATCAACAAACAAGACATGGACTTCCTGATCAAATGCGGTTTTTTTTTCTAGGATTTGTGTCAGTGAGAAGAGATGGTCTATTGTGGATCTTTCTGCTCTAAAGCCTGCCTGTTCTTCAGCTTCTACGTCCGCATATTCCGTTTCTATTCTATTTTTAAGTATTTTTCCATATATTCTGCTAATAGATCCTGTAACCGTTATTCCCCTATAGTTATCGCAATTATTTTTGTCTCCTTTCTTATGAATTGTTGATATGTATGATATTTTCCATTCCTCAGGTACTTCTGATGTGTTAATGCATCCTTGGAATAAGTTCCTCAAAGCGGTAAATAGCTTTTCAGTTCCGTATTTTACTATCTCTCCTGGGATGTTTCCTGGTCCTGGAGCTCTACCATTTTTTAGCGTTTTACATACTTTCTTTAACTTCTGATGTTGTTATCCTTATTGGGGATCCTCGTATAACTATATTTGGGTTTCCATGTTGGGTACTTTTGAACTCTGGTCTATCTTCTGTTAGCATATTTGTAAAATATTGGTTCCATTTTTCTGGTGTTATTGGTGAGAAGATTTCTCTTTTCCGTTCTGTTCTCATATTTTTACGAAGTCTCCAGCTTTCTGTGCTTTTTGTTCCTCCTATGTAAGTGTTGAGTCTTGAGCATGTCTTTTCCCATTGGTTGTTCTTTTTGTCACTAATCATTTTTTGCGTACTCTAGCTTGGGATTCTTTGTATTTTACTTTGTCGTTTGTGCTCTTTGAATTGTGCTATTTGTGATAGCTTTTCCGTTTTTCTTCAATTCGGTATTTAATTTCTTTCATCCCGCCAATATGGTTTTTGCTGTTTTTCCCTTTTCTCTTGGTACCCTAATGCTTCCAGTGCGGCTGCGTGTAGGCATTCCTTTATATACTTATATTCTTCTTCTATATTAACAAATCCCGTCCGTTGTATCTTTTGGTCCAGTCTACTCTTGTGTAGATTTCTGATACTTTCATTTTGTAAGCTGTCTGTATTATATCTTATTGTTGTTTCACTTGTTGTGTGCTGTGTACTTGTATCTTCCAGTTTGCTTTCCCGTGTTGTTCGTGAGGTTATCTTTCCTTTCACGAGGTAGTGGTCGCTGCCACATGAAGCCCCTCTTTGGACTCTTACATCTAGGAAGTTTAATCTAGATCTTTGACATATTATCATATAGTCGATAATACTTTTTAAATCTCTTGTTGCTTGTCTCCACGTATTATTATGAATATCCCTATGCTGGTAGTGTCCGTTTAATATTGTAAGGTTGTTTTGTTCACTTTTTCTATGTAATTAGTATTATTCATTCAGTCGCCGCTTTCTCCTCACCAGTAATTAAAAAACCTATATACATTTAGAGCTCTTTTTCAATCTTCCTATGAGTCTTCCAATGCTCGTTGTTGATATACCTGTCTAAGGATGTGTGGTGGAACTTTGTTTAAGCATAAATATTTGTTGTTGAATAATATTTGGATGGAGCTGTTTTTGGCACTCAATTTACTTCTAAGGCTAAAACAGAACAAATATGTGATCTACATCGATAAAGATTTATGAGCTCGTTGTAAGTATATATTATATTTCAGCTGATAAACTTAATACCTATGTATTATTGTTAATTTTTTTAGATAATTAACGATTTTACTCTGATTTTCTCATTATCCCTATACAAGGGTGTATAATAAAACCATAATATCAATGAAATTTTAATATATTTTACTCGATTAAAGTCGTATTATAAATTATATAATTAAGTGTAGCTTTAAAATTTAATACATTACGTGAAAATTAATTAGACAAAATAGTTATTATTAATGTTTGAGCTCTCCTGCAAGTATTTGTGAAGCCCCTACTGCCCTGACCTGAACTCTATTATGTTTTGACCTATTTGTTCATATTTTTAGTTTATCGAAACTTCGTCCTCTATCATTATTTTTGGCATTTTTGTCTTTAGTTTCCTTCCTTCTTGAAAATTCTCTCAAATATTTTACTCATGTTATTTATTATTATTTCTATGTAATTAGTGTTATTGATTCAGTCGCCGCTTTCTCCTTACAAGTAATTAAAAAACCTTTAAATATTTAGAGTTCTTTTTCAATCTTTTTATGAGTCTTCCAATTTGAGTTCTTGATATACCTGTCTAAGGATGTGGTGGAACTTTGTTTAAGCATAAATATAATATATACCGTGTTCCCTAGACATTTTAAGTTATGTTATGGAACCATATTCATAAGATAAATTAGTCACGTGTCACCGACAATACTTTTATGATGTTTTCTTCCGACTAAACCTTTTGAAACCCAGTAACATCTACTAATATGAATCATATGCTGAAATTCATTCATTTTTCAGTTATTATTTATTCATAAATTCCAACTTATTGAAAAAATCATTTATATATATATATATATATATATATATATATATATATATATATATATATATATATATATATATATACATTTTTTCTGTTGCTTGAATATAATAACTAATCATATCTTTAAAAAAGAAGAGACGTCCAATGGCTGAAGACGGTGAGTAATAAGCAGTTGTAACATTATTATCCGATTAGCCTTTCCTATGTTCAACGCCTCCAGCTTCTTCGAAGGCATTGTATTTTCATCAAGCAGAAGTAACACTTTATTTTCAGGGGTTAGCCATACCACGCTCATAAAATGTTTCATCCATTTTATAAATAAGTTTGACTTAATATAAGCAATGTCTGGTGACAACACTCTTAGAAGGTGTGTCATTCCCCAATTCACGATTTTGTCTCATTCTTTTAAATATAAGCATTGGTGGCACAAACTGTCCCGCCACACTGCACAACATAGGGTCTCTTTCTCCGCTTATGATTGCGCCGATTTGTTTCTAGCTTTTTAATCCTAAAACTTTTTGCGTTTTTTTCTGAACGGTGGAAAATCCACTTTCATCAAAATTAAATATTTTTGTAGATGTTAATATATTTTAATCTAGAATTTTTTGAAGCAGAGGTCCAAGTTGCCCTACTCTCCCCTCTCAACTCTTCTCGCCCGTTAGCAAGAAACGCAGACTTGTTAAAGAGTCATCACAGTGATCGCCAACGTTCGGAGGGCCGGATATGGTACATAAAGAAGAAATTAAAATGAATAACTATAAGGGTTTGATATCAAATATCAAATGTACAAGGTTATTAATGACAAATGGATCACACTGTAAACTAGCTAATTAAAAGAGTTAGTTAAAAAAATATTAAATACAGAAGTTGTAGTAACTTGAAATTAAGGGTTGGTATAAAAATTGTTTACTAAATCGATTAAGTTGGGAATCTGAAATCTTTGGCACGATGATACTACTCAGTATATATCACCACTACACCAAACACTTTATTTTTGCACTCGACGCGCGTTTTACTAACCATGTTAGCTTCATCAGAAGCGATGATGAAGCTAACATGGTTAGTGAAACGCGCGTCGAGTGCAAAAATAAAGTGTTTGGTGTAGTGGTGATATATACTGAGTAGTACTAAATCGATATTCCGAAATAAAATTTCGGAACATGGTTTGTTACTTGATTGGTCACTACAACACAAAGTCGAAAAATTTGCACATGCAAAATGACCAACAAAGATCCCATGAATGATATATTCTATGCCTTTCCTCCTACGACTATAGTTTCTGAGCCTATACTCTTCATCAGGTAGGCTTTAGGCAACGGTATCGATCGTGAAGATCCGAGTACCGTGGAGAATCAAGTTGGAATGACTCTCGCTGGCTTATAGCAATCATGGTACCTAACATTGTTAGGAAGGTTAAACTAAATCGGTATTCCGAAATAAAATTTCGGAATATGGTTTGTTACTTGATTGGTCACTACAACATAAAGTCGAGAAATTTGCACATGCATGCATGCATGACCATATTCCGAAATTTTATTTCGGAATATCGATTTAGTTTACCCTTCCTAACAATGTTAGGTTTATATAGTTGAGCAGTTTTTCGAAGTTCGAAAATCTCAACAGATGGCGCAAGGTTCTATATCTTGCCCAACGAGTAGTATCTCGTTTATTTAAGGTACCATGATTGCTACAAGCCAGCGAGACATTCAACAGTTGTTGTCCGTAAACTAGTGATAATATCACTCTAGTTTGTCGGCGGCGGCTCATTCAGTCGGTTGCAAATGTCGTGCGTTCGACATGAGACTCACAGACTTACGTTAGACTAACTCATGACACAACTGACCAACCTTGACTTAGTATAAGGTTAAGGCCGTAGGTTAGTTGAGCCACTCCTTCTGAATAGTATTAGTACATAATCAATTGTAACACAACACTCCATCATTGAGGTAATAGGTTAGGTTAGGATTAGGTAGGTTAAGTTAGGTTAAGTCTAGTGAGTGAATTAGCCTAGTGTTAAGCCCAAACTTAAACAATCTAATGATTAGAATAAGTCAGTTATGTAAAAGGAGTAAAGGGTTTTCCCGGCTCACAAGGAGTTTTAGTGGGTATGCCAACCCTTCAGGTTGGAGAGCCCCACATAACTGGAGCACTCTGGGGCACCCTTATGGTGACGCAAACTGCTCCAGAATCCATAAGGCGGATTTCTCCTTGACAAAAAAAAAAAAAGAAGAACAAAAAAAAAAGTCAGCGAGAGTCATTCGAACTTGATTCTCCACGGTACTCGGATCTTCACGATCGATACCGTTGCCTAAAGCCTACCTGATGAAGAGTATAGGCTCAGAAACTATAGTCGTAGGAGAAAAGACATAAAATATAGCATTCATGGGATCTTTATTTGTGGGTCATTTTGCATGTGCAAATTTCTCGACTTTAAAAATTGTTTTTAGAAGATATAAACGAAATATTTGTTACATACAAGACTTTATAAAAGGCAAAGAAGAATCCCTAGCTCACATACATTTCTTAGAATATATCACCACATTTCACCAACTGAAACAAATTTAAAGAAAGAAAAAAAAACTAAGAAAATTAGTAATTAGAAATTCTTTACATTTTTAAGGTACGTTAGTATTACAAATATAAAAACTAAACGAAAATCATTTACTCTTGCCTGATTTCAGAAAATACAAAAAGTTCTATAACAGATGCCGTGAATATTTTGGCAAAATATGGAATACAGAAATATAGTTATCACTTATATTAAATGTTGCTAGTGCAGCATTTAACCTTAGGGAAACACGTTCAGGCTCTTATTAGAAGATAATGGAAGGTATGGAACAAGATATGCAATTTTTTAATCTCATTATTTGTACATTTGCACTTTTCTCAAAAGCCAAAATAAAAGAAGCGTTTAATTTAGGCTACCGAAAATCCTCTAACGATACGAAAACACTTTGGCCGTCAACCATATGATTTTCATTAGTGTCAATTCTCAGAAGACTCGTGTAAAATTTTCAAGACATTTTTTCTAGTAGTTTGCGAGTTACGCTGCTTGTATATTTCATTTCTGCGAATCGATGAAACACAAAAAAAATCTTGTGTATTGATTAAGCATTGCTTTTTGATGAGAAGAAAAACAGCTAGAACCCAAAAATGGCTTGAGAAGTGTTATAGTACATCTGCTACGTCGAAAGCAACTACCAGTATATGTGAATGGTTTAGTGAACTTAAATGCAGTCGTATTTGTTTAGAGCAGTTGGGACGTTTTTAGTGTATTTGTGTCCATTTAGTCGGTTCTTTAACCATTAATACATGATATTGAAATATACTACGTTTGATTGGTATCTGGTTGCTATTTCATCCAAGAATTCCATTACTAGTTGTGCAATTCTTGATGAAATAGGCGAACCCGTGGCACATCCGTCTATTTGTCGGGAAAATGTGTTTTTATATTGGAAATAATTTGTGCTCATAACTTGATTCATGGCTTCTATGAAACTATTTTTAGAAAATGACGTATGCTCTTGTATTTGTTCCCATTTTTTGTCTAAGACTGTGAGTATTAATTCCTTTAGAATGTTTGTATATATTATATATTTCTTTGGATATGTACTTTATATCCAAAGAAATCAGTTGATGGTCCGGTGGTATTTGTATTGTGTTAGATATGCACTTTGATATATATTTTGATAAATTATAATAAGGTGATTGTATACATGATCAATTGGTTTTTAATGGGATGTCTTGTTTGTGTCATTTTGGTGGACCATATATTTTAGGTGCTACCCTATTATTAATGGTTAAATATTTTGCCTCAGTATTATTTATTTCTTTTTTAGTGTTCCGTACGGAACACTTATAAGATCACTTCGGTGTCTGTCTGTCTGTCTGTCTGTCACACCCCGATTTTCTCCGAAACTATTTGACATAGAAAGGTGAAATTTGGTAATAATATAGGAATTGATGGCCTCATTAGAGCCATGTAGTTTTGAGAATTAAATTTTGAATTAAGGGGTTAGTTTTGGGGGGTGAAGTCGGAAGTGAAAAAAATTTTTTTTTACTAGGTCATCGAGTGTGATGTCAAATGAAAGCTTGTGAAAACACGAGTAAAAAATATATATATAAATATTATACTTGCGCGCACTTTTCTTTGTATTATTTTTAAAATTCGCGAAAAAATCGCTGTCCCGGGCCTTATCTCGAAAAGTACTTATCAAAAAATTTCGAAAAAAAATTCTGGAATATTCTCCACGGGGTGTAGATTGAACGAAAATTATCGCTTTAATAATTTATAAGGTATATAAAAAAAAACAAAAATTTCAAGGTCATCAGATTTCAGTAAAGATTGGAAACAAACTTTGTTGAAAACTCATTTGGGGTGTGTTTTGTGAAGTCACTGATCATTTTATACCACCGTAACATAAATTTTGATTTAAGGGGTTCGTTTTGAGGGGTGAAATCGGAAGTGAAAAAAATACTAGGTCATCGAGTGTGGTGTCAAATGAAAGCTTGTGAAAACACGAGTAAAAAATATATATGTAATGTAATACTTGCGCACACTTTTTCTTCGTATTACTTTTAAAAAAATCGCTGTTCCCTACCTTATCTCGAAAAGTACTGATCAAAAAATTTTGAAAATATTCTCCACGGGGTATAGATTGAACGAAAATTATCACGAGTGCATTACCTTTAATAATTTATCTGGTATATAAAAAGAAAAAAACAAAATTTCAAGGTCACCAGTTTTCAATAAAGATTGGAAACAAACTTTGTTGAAAACTCATTTGGGGTGTGTTTTGCGAAGTCACTGATCATTTTATACTACCCTAACAAAAGTTTTTATTTTAAAAACAATCAACGTACGGAACACTAATTGTGCAAGTTCAACTTGCACTTGACCGGTTTTTTTTATTTAATAATTTTTTTATTAATGCACTATTGTTTTTTTTGGTATACCTTAGTTAGGTCACTGTTTAGTTTTAGATATGTTTTGTTGTCTGTTATAGATTGTTCATTTTATTTTCATACTCAGTTATCATTTACCGTCTTGTTTGATTTGTCAGGTGTTAGGATGGTAATTTGTGGGTTGTCTTTGATGAATTGTTTAGTGCGGTGTAAATGTTTCTTTTAACTCTTTTTTGTAATTTATTTGTTTTTGTATTTTTATGATTGAGTTTTATTTTATGATTTGTAGGAATGTTTGTTATGTCTGCCCTTATCTTCTCTTTCACGTTACTTGGTTTGCCTTCTATTGTAACTTCAATAGATGAAATGTATTCTATTATGGGTAATTCTTTTTAGTGTTCCGTACGGAACACTTATAAGATCACTTCGGTGTCTGTCTGTCTGTCACACCCGATTTTCTCCGAAACTATTTGACATAGAAAGGTGAAATTTGGTAATAATATAGAAATTGATGGCCTCATCAGAGCCATGTAGTTTTGAAAATTAAATTTTGACTTAAGGGGTTAGTTTTGGGGGGTGAAGTCGGAAATGAAAAAAAAATTTTTTTACTAGGTCATCGAGTATGGTGTCAAATGAAAGCTTGTGAAAACACGAGTAAAAAATATATATATAATATTATAATTGCGCGCACTTTTCTTTGTATTATTTTTAATAATTCGCGAAAAATCGCTGTCCCGGGCCTTATCTCGAAAAGTACTTATCAAAAAATTTCGAAAAAATTCTGGAATATTCTCCACAGGGTGTAGATTGAACGAAAATTATCACCTTTAATAATTTATATGGTATATAAAAAAAAACAAAAATTTCAAGGTCATCAGATTTCAGTAAAGATTGGAAAACAAACTTTGTTGAAAACTCATTTGGGGTGTGTTTTGTGAAGTCACTGATCATTTTATACCACCGTAACATAAATTTTGACTTAAGGGGTTCGTTTTGAGGGGTGAAATCAGAAGTGAAAAAATATTTTTTTTACTAGGTCATCGAGTGTGGTGTCAAATGAGAGCTTGTGAAAACACGAGTAAAAAATATATATATAATGTAATACTTGCGCACACTTTTCTTCGTATTACTTTTAAAAAATCGCTGTCCCCTACCTTATCTCGAAAAGTACTGATTAAAAAATTTTGAAAAAATTCTGGAATATTCTCCACGGGGTATAGATTGAACGAAAATTATCACTAGTGCATTACCTTTAATAATTTATTTGGTATATAAAAAAAAACAAAATTTTAAGGTCACCAGTTTTCAGTAAAGATTGGAAACAAACTTTGTTGAAAACTCATTTGGGGTGTGTTTTATGAGGTCACTGATCATTTTATACCACCCTAACAAAAATTTTTATTTTAAAAACAATCAACGTACGGAACACTAATTGTGCAAGTTCAACTTGCACTTGACCGGTTTTTATTTGTCTCTAAGGTCTATTGAGAAATTTGGTCCTAATGACAGGATGTGCGCTTCTTCATTTGGTAATTGTGTATTTGTTATATTTTCTAACCAATTTTCATTTAATCCTTTATTTCCAATCATAATCTCACTTTTTTCCATTACGTTATGGGCGAAACGTCAAGAAGGTGTTTCTTTTAAACAAACGAACCAAAAATTCCAAGAAAGTTGAAGCCATCGCTGTTCTGATTTGAACTAAGCATATTATAGGTTTTTCCTTTATTTTTATACTTACACAGAATATTTTTATTGCATACTTAGGCACTTAGGCACCTACTTACCGATAATTACTTTGGTTAATTATATTACAATAACTGCTAAAATCTCAAATAATTTTATTGTACCTATTACCATTAAGCGTTATGACACTGTAGATTTTTAGTTAAGAATTGTTAATTGTACTTGTTTAGGCCTTTATTATAGAAATAAGATTTTTAGTTTCATCATTTACTCATTAAAATAAACTTTGAAATGCGTTGATTTGTATAGCTAATTGTAAAGTTTAGGAGGCATGTAAAAGAATATTTTTTAGAGAAAGGTTGCACTGTTGTACGTGATTAAAACTAAAAATGCAAATAATTGGTAGAGAAATTTCGGACGCTTATGGCTTATGACATTTTAATATTTATAATCCATGTTGTGTGCTATCAACTCCAAACAAACAGACTTTAGACAGATCAAAATTTCGGGTCACCCTCTTGGTCTATCATATTTGTTTTTAAAGTTATGTGTGCAGCATTCAGTGTCACCTGGGATTTTTAGAAAAAGAGGAAATATCCAGTTTTCTTTAGAGAACCCTTGTATCTAATACAAGGTAACTAACTTAATGTTGTATAGGGAAAAATTACGAGGTAAATTTAAAAAAAAAAAATACTTTTGCTACTTAAAGTTCTCTTATTTCTATGTCACTTAATCCAGCTATGTGTTTTCAGGTAATAAATATAAGAACATAAAAGTGTAATGCTTAACTAAGTGCAATAAAATTATCGTTAATTATTTTATATTCCTACTGTACGAATCGATATAGTTTTTCTTAATACGAGGCTGGTTTGAAAAGTCCGTGCAAAAATAAAAAAACTACTTATGTGTTTGGGGTAAACCTTTTTTATTTTTCGACATAGTCTCCTTTTAGGCTTATACACTTCGTCCAACGATGTTCTAGTTGGTTGATCCCTTCCGAATAATAGGATTTGTCCAAGTCTGTAAAAATATCCATTAGTGTCTGCAATCACCTCCTCGTTTGAATAAAATCTTTGTCCCGCCAGCCATTTCTTTCAAATTGGGGAACAAATAGTAGTCCGAGGGAGCCAAGTCTGGAGAATAGGGGGGATGTGAAACGAGTTGGAATCCTATTCCCATTAATTTTGCGACCACAACTGCTGAGGTGTGTGCTGGTGCGTTGTCGTGATGGAAAAGGACTTTCTTGTGGGCCAATCCCGGGCGTTTTTCTTGCAGCTCGGTTTTCAAACGGTCCAATAACGATGAATAATATTCACCTGTAATAGTTTTCCCCTTTTCCAGATAGTCGATGAGGATTATTCCTTGCGAATCCCAAAAAGACAGTCGCCATAACCTTTCCGGCCGAAGGAAACGGTCTTCGCCTTTTGTGGTGCAGATTCCCCTTTGGTAACCCATTGTTTAGATTGTTGTTTGGTCTCAGGAGTATAGTAATGTATCCATGTTTCATCCACAGTGACGAAACGACGCTTAAAGTCCTCCGGATTCTCCTGGAACAGCTGCAAAGCATCCTTGCAACACTTCCCACGATTCCATTTTTGGTCAAGCGTGAGCAATCGCGGCACCCATCTTGCGGATAGCTTTCTCAGGTCCAAATGTTTATGCAAAATATTATGTACCCGTTCAGTCGAGATGCCCACAGCACTAGCAATCTCACGCCTCTTAACTCTTCTGTCATCCATCACCATATCATGGATTTGATCAATGATTTCTGGAGTCGTAACCTCCACAGGCCGTCCAGAACGTTCAGCGTCACTTGTCCCATATGGCCAGTCCGAAAATATTGAAACCACTTATAAACTGTTCTAATCGAAGGTACAGAGTCACCATAATGTTTATCAAGCTTCTCTTTAGTCTCCTGAGGCGTTTTGCCTTTCATAAAGTAATGTTTAATCACCATACGAAATTCTTTTTCGTCCATTTCTTGAAAATCACTCGACTTCCTTGATTCACACGAATGCCAAACACAAAGAAATAGACCAATATGGCTGAAACTTGGTGTGCGTTCATTCAAGAGATGCTACTAACTAAACATGACCTCGATACGCGCCGGTGGTGCCATCTCTCGGACTTTACACGGACTTTTCAGACCAGCCTCGTATTAAACTGGTTATCGATTTATGAGTTATCAGACACATTATATCTCTTATAAAGAGAGTCTGACCACAATACTAAATTTATAAGAGGCTTCTCGTTTATCACATGTCATTTTGATGATTATCATTATGGCCAAATTCCAAATTAAATTTTATTTACGCAAGAAAAATCAACAAAATTCCACCACACACCGTAGCACTTGTCCTATAATTCATTTTTATGCTGATTGCGTATGTCCTTATTATTTTGTGTACGGATGCTTTATTTTTATTGCAGGAAAGTTTAAATACCAACAAATGAATATAAATATTTTTTCTTGCCAGAAAATATTGTTATTAAACACGAACATAAATAGTGCAGTCTGGTCGTGTCGAAATAGTGGATTTATTTTTAAGCAAAAACAAGCAAACCCCTTGACGAACAAATACATGTGTTCGCTAAATTAGCATTGTCATTAAAAAAATATTTATCAAAATATACTTGATGTTCTTATAACCTGCTGGGCTTTTTTAATTAACACATTGTTACTTGAATGTACCAGGTGTACAAGTATGAAATGAGGATTTCAGACAACAGATGGTGCACCAATGCAGTTTGCGCTGTTAAAGCACGAGTGATAAATTGGAAAAGTGTGTGCATAGTGTTGTGTTGTCCTGTTCAATATGTCGAAATTTATACCGAACAAAGAGCATTCGTGGACAGCATTAATTTTTTGTTTTCATTTGAAGAAAACTGCTGTTGAATCATATCGATTGCTTCGAGAAGCTTATGGTGAACATGCTCCATTACAAGATCCGTGTGAACGATGGTTTCGGCGTTTCAAAAGTTGGAGCTTCGATGTTACAGACAAGAAACGTGGAAAACCACCAAAAAAATACGAAGATGTGGAATTGCAAGCATTGTTGGACGAAGATGATTTGCAAACACAAAAACAACTCGCCGAGCAATTGGGCTGTTTCCAGTCGGCTACGAGAGATGGGAAAGATTCAGAAGATCGATAGATGAGTACCACATGAGTTGAATAACAGGCAAATGGAAAACCGCAGAAACCGTGTGACATTTTGCTCGCTCGGTACAAAAGGAAGTGGTTTTTGTCTCGTATAGTTACAGGGGATGAAAAAGTGGATTTATTTTGAGAATCCCAAGCGCAAAAAATCATGGATAGACCCAGGCGCACCATCCACATCGACCGCAAGACCGAATCGCTTTGGCAGAAAGACGATGCTCTGTGTTTGGTGGGACCAAAAGGGCGTGGCCTATTATGAGCTGTTAAAACCTGGAGAAGAAAGAACGGTTAATACTAAACGTTACCAACAACAATTGACCGATTTGAACCGTTCGCTGCTTGAAAAAAAGGCCAGAATACCGAAAGAGGCAACACAAAGTCATAATGCTCCATCACATACGGCAAAAACTAGTTCGCGACACGTTGGAAGCACTCAGCTGGGAAGTTCTACCCCATGCGGCTTACTCACCAGACTTGGCTCCTTGCTGAGCAGCGCTTTGGTTCGTACGAAGATGTGAAAAAAATGGCTCGATGAATGGTTCGCAGCAAAAGCGGAAGATTTTTAATGGCGTGGTATTCACAAATTGCCCGAAAGAAGGAAAAAATGTATAACAAGCGATGGAGCACACTTTGAATATGGCACTTTTCATCATTCTTTCGAATTTAACATGTTTTTTTAGAAAAAAAAATCCGCATTTCATACTTGTACACCTGGTACATTTCTTAAGAAGCCACGTAATAGTTTACATATACAGTCTGCCAAGTAAGAATGTGACCGCTCGTATTCTTGAAAAAATGTGTTTCTAGAACATTTTTTGCCATCAGTGTATTCTTTGGTATACTAACCAATGGCGCAATTACCTTAGTAAGTTGTCCAATCGCCCTCCTGCATCAATAATCGCATGGCATCTTCGAGGCATAATGTCGACGAAATTTTCTCTATACTCGCGCGGTAATAACTGCAAATTTTTCTAATCTTTTCTTTATCGTTCATCTCTCCGCTTGAGTAGGGAGATTTTACCCTTTTTCCATATCCTAATGATATCGGCGAGAACGTCGTAATACCCGTCAACGTTGTCCAAGTGCCGAAACACACATTTTTGTATTTCACAGCACCTTTTAGGCCCCCCGCACACTAGCATCTTTTTTCAAGCAACTTTTTAATCACCCAAATACAACACCTTATTTCTTATGGTAGACCGCACACGAGTAACTAAAAAGTTGAAGCAACTAAAAATATCAAAACTGTTCTATCTGTGGGTGATTCAACTATTGCCGGTAGAAATGAATCATGCAGGATCAGACAGGTCACCGCACACCGGCGATTAAATAGTTGCTGGTTGCGATTTGCGAGCCAGTCCGTGCTTATCATTCTTGTGAATTGTGAAGTAGTCATTTTTTTGTTGTAGTCCCAAATTTAAATATGTCATTTAATATTGAATTATTTATCGAGGAAGTAGAAAAACGTCCAGCTTTATACAACATAAAGCTTAAAGAATATTCAAATAAAATTTTAAAAAAGGAATTATGGACGGAATTGTGCCAACAATTTATTGAAAAGTGGAACCAATTGGAAGATAAAGATAAATGTGAAAAAGGTAAGCTGTAACAGCATATTTATTTATCATTTTTTTTTTACAACAAACCAGAACAAAAAATGCCTATCTAATAACTTAAATGAAGTTTTATCGTACTGCCAAGGAACAGATCCATGAGAAATAATCTGAAAAATAATCTCTAGTTGAAATCCCTGTAGTGTTGCTTCTTACTCCAAGCAAGTGCTTGGAGTAAGAAGCAACTTGCTTGGAGTTGCTTCTTACTCCAAGCATGGAGTAAGAAGCAACTCCATGCTTGGAGTTGCTTCTTACTCCATGAAGTAAGCTTCATGGAGTAAGCTTACTTCTTGAAGCTTACTCCATGAAGTAAGCTTCATGGAGTAAGCTTACTTCATGAAGTAAGCTTACTCATGAAGTAAGCTTACTTCATGAGTAAGCTTACTTCATAAAAAGTATCTTCAAACTCCACCCCGTCATGTTTTCTAACATAATTAGGCAGAATGCAGCATGCTTTTATAATAGATTCACTAAAATCAAGTGAGGTGTTAAGTGCTCTATGAAGTATCCGCCATTTGTTGGCTAAAATTCCAAAATATGCATTCAATCATTCTACGGGCTCTTGATAGTCTATAATTGAAAATTCGTTTTTTTTAACTGACAGATTTCTACCGGAATATGGCGTAATACAAATTTTGATACACCAAATGCCTGGTCCCCTATAATTACGAATGGCATTACCTTACCATTTACATCATTTGGAAGACATTTAACTTCGGGAATATTTAATTCACTATTTACAAGTTTACGTGAAAATAGTGATTTCTTGAAAAGGTTTGAATCACTTGAAGCTCCATAAGCTCCAACTTCAACATAAATAAAATTATAATTAGATTCTGCTATGGCTAAAAAGACGGTGGAAAAAAAATGATTTGTAGTTATAAAATTCAGATCCCGTTTGATTAGGCTTCTTTATTCTAATATGTTTCCCATCGACCGCGCCCTATGCAGTTTGGAAATTGCGTTTTTTCTCAAAAAAATCTTGTGAAACTTTTAGCCAAGAATTGGAATCCATTGCTGGCATGTAATGTGGTAATAAACATTTCCAAAGTACGTCACAGGTTTCTCTAATAATTTTTCTTATTGTCGAATCACCAAGTAAAAATTCGTAATGCTGTGATGCAAAGCTGTTGCCCGTTGCTAAATGCCTAAAAAAAAAGAAAAAAATTAGTTGTTCTATTAATGTGTAATTTGTACATAAACCTTTTGTTCAGGTCAGGAGTTACAAAACAAATGGAAAAACCTGAGGACTTGTTTTCAAGCGAGAGTACGATGCTCAAACAAACGCCCCCCCTTGGTTCTGGAACCACAAAAAGACGCAACTATATCTACTTTGATAACCTGTTATTTTTACAAGACATAGTTGAAAATCGAAAAAACTTTAAAACAGTCTTGTTGTTGACAATTCAGAAAACGAAATTGATATTACATGTGACTTGGAAGATACCAGTGAAGGTCCAATAATTTCTAAAAAAAGAAATTGTCGAAAGAGGGCCCCTCGAAATAGTACTAGCACGTACGAAGATTCTTTACTAGAGATTTTGAGGGAAAAAAAAGATGACGATAAAGAAATTGACGAAGATAAATATTTCTTATTATCACTACTACCCTATTGATGAGGTGAAAAAAGACGTTTGTGATAAAAGGAAATAGCAAAAGAAAAAGGAAAACTTCCTCTCTTGTAATTAAACATAAGTTCTACAACCATGATACACTAATAACAACAAAAAATATAAAACGTTACTTACTTACAAGTTAATCTCCCTCTTTCTCTAAAAACATAGTAAACATCTACTCTACAATTGCGCTCCAGAACCACTGAATGTGTTTACGGTATGTGGATAATTCTCTTTCCTCCCTTCTTTTTTTTTCTTTATCCATCCTTTCTTTTTTGTTTTCTTTTTGATATTACTGTGTGTCTTAAAAGGATTATTGTAAATTAGTCTCTATTTTATTATTTTTAATTAATTAATGATACGGTAAATATTGCTTAATTGGTTGGTATCAAATTTATAATTTATGGTTTCATTAATTTTGTTTATGTAGTACGTCTCTAGAAATAATCTATTTTGGTAATTTTTTTTCTTGATGTAACATTTTTACGTTGTTATAATCAAAATTATAATATTGGACTCCTGCACAGGAATTTTTCTTTAATCGGACGTCACTTGTGTGTTGTGTCACTTATGTGTTGTTTTAACCATTGTGTGGTCTGTCCAATGTGACATCCTTGGCAATTTAAAGTACTGTTTCACCAAATTATTGTGCCAGCTCACAAATCTATAAAATCGATGGTGAAATTGGACCAGTCTGGCTGGCCCTCAGCGATTCGTGCCTCTTTCTAAATTTGAAAAGGTGGCTCCAGGGAAAGAGATTTGGCTCAAATGAAAAGTCGAATGGAAAATTGAAGCTTATTTTAGAGAACTCGACAAAATCGTTCTATATGACAGGTATATAAATGTTGGAACATTTCTGGAATAAGTAAATTGGAATTGGAACTGGAAAGAAACTATGTTGAAGAATAAAATCGATTTTTGTTTTGTTTTTTTCTTCAAAAGTCTTGAGGCTTTTCACCCCATGAATAAGGCGTTTAGCTAAATAACATTTCCATGGTAAAAAATTTAATAAATAAAAGTTTCCTGTTATGGATTAAAAGATTTGGAATATAATCCCTATGTAGTATTTAAACGATAAATTAAAAGATGAAAGAAATTTAACATTAAATCTTCAAAGAGATAAAATTACGTAAGAGGTTGTAATTTTAAATGATTAGGGACAAGGAATCATTACAGGAGTCACATACAGAAACAAATTAATAGGAAATGCATTAAATAGAATGCGGGACGTGTTAGCTTCATTTTTAGTTTATAAATAATAGTGATAATACTACACTTTCAAATACACTAAACAGAACAGACCATGGCTCTAACAACAGACACCAAAAAGTGAACCAATATAAAATGAACCACCTCCTGTGTATGGATGACATAAAACTCTACGCTGCCACAGAAACACAACTGAAAGAACTCCTCAAAATCACAGAAACATTCACCTTAGATATCAATATGGAATTTGGTATAAGTAAGTGCACCACAGAAACCATCAACAATGAAACACTCGATAACATGCTCGACAAAGAAACATACAAATATCTAGGCTTCCAACAGAGCACCAAACTCAACCACAATCACATCAAAACAGAGCTCAGAACCGAATTCAAAAACAGACTCACGAAACCTTTAGAAACAAAACTCAACTCAAAGAATCTTACTAAAGCCATCAACACCTACGCTATACCTATACTCACATATTAATTTGGTATCATCAAATCGTCACACACAGATATAGAAAACATTCACATCCTTATATGTTCTCAATTCACCAAATACAGGAAATTACAACTCAACGCATGCAAGGAAAGACTTACCATCGAGAGGAAGGCAGGAGGAAGAGGAATCATAGACATAAGATCACTACACACAAAACAAATACAAGCACTTAGGAAATTCTTTCATACCAAGCAAACTAGCCTCCACACAGCAACAGCGAAAGCAGACAAAAACTACACACCTCCCGACTTATCCCGGGCAGACCACCCAGCACACTTAATATAGTGCACACACATAGTCACACCTAATTACAACAGGAAAAGATGAAAACTTGGTCAGAAAAAACACTCCACGGAAGACACAGATATCACATAGAACAAGACCATGTAAATAAAAAACAATCAAACACCTGGCTACAGTATGGGCAGCTATTCCCGGAAACAGAAGGCTTCCTACTTGCCATCCAGGATAAAGTCATATTAACCAGAAACTACCAAAAGTATATCATCAAAGGCCCAACTATTACAGAAGACAGATGCAGGAAATACCCCCTGCATAAAGAACACATAACAAGCAAATGTAAAATATTAGCCGAAACGGAATACATAGCCAGACATAACTAGGCGGCAAAAGTAGTTCACCAAGCACTAGCCACAACATACAAACTCATAGAAAACACAGATCCCTACTACAAATACACACCAACAACCATACTTGAAAATAGGAATTACTAGCTCTACTGGGACATCAGTATCATTACAGATAAAATAGTCCCCGCCAAGAGACCCGATATTACTTTTCAATACAAAAAAGGAAAAGTCACCTCTTTAATTGACATAGCTGTCCCCAACGAAATACACAGAAAAAATCTCCAAATACACAGATCTTGCAACAGAAATAAAAAAGGCTATGGAAACAAGAAAAAGTCATCATTGTGACCCTCATTATATCAGCCACAGGCCTTACACCAACAACATTCACACCACACTTAGTATAATTAGAACTTCACACAAACATACACAAAAACATTCAGAAGTCAGTGGTTTTGAAAACATATAATATTGTCAGGTCATTCCTTAATACACGAAGGTTTGTGCTGACTTGGCTTAGGCCCGTCAGCCAAACATGGAACCATATTGACCAAATGTGAGAAAGAAGAATAAAAAAAAAAAGTAATAATACCATGCTTAGGATGAAATGAACAAATCGTTTCTTACATTTTTAGTTATCAGTTTGTAGCACTTTTGACCTCTTTGTATTATTAATTTCCTTTTGTTTTCATGTTGTTTTAGTTAAGATATGATTATATATTCCTGGAAATATATATTTAAACTAGGAGTTCTTGTTTGCCTCCCTGTACATTTTCTTTGTGTTTAAGTTTCACTCTAAATAATTTTATTAAATGTATACATTTTTATTACCATTTTATTTGACCTAAACCGACTCACTGTTTATTCAAGATAGAAATGAGTGCTATGGTAGTCACAAATAGTTTGCACGATGCATTTCTAAGCTGTCCAAATATTGATGTTAATAAGTTTTGAAAGAATAATATTAATAATGTTTATTATGTTCTTTTCATTATTATATATATTTTTGACATTTCTTGAAACCTTCTTAGTTATGCAAAAATAGAGATTTGATTTACAAAACTAAAATTTATTAATAATGTTTATTATGTTCTTTTCATTATTATATACATTTTTGACATTTCTTGAAACCTTTTTAGTTATGCAAAAATAGAGATTTGATTTACAAAACTAAAATTTTGGGTAGTTCTATCACAATAACTGACGATTTCTTTTGCAAATGCGTCTCCAGCAAAATAGTTAGCTTTTTGTGAAAGTCTGTTAAAAAAAGCCGAGCGGTTCCGTTTCTTCTCTAATTTATCTTATGCAAATTTAAAATCATAAATAAATTGCTTGTGTAAATAAATAAATTAGATTAACTAGTACAATATTACCATAAGTAATGATTAATAACAATATTAATCAGTAAATTAGTTACTTTTACCATTTTGTTTATATTTCCTAAAAATAAATAATAATTAATTTGCATACAAATTAGGAATTAAAAAAATTAAACTTATTAACACCTTATTGTAACAAATAAAAAAATTGTGAATTAATTTAACTTGTCAACAATTTTAGTATATCAGACAGTAAAAGAAAGTCAACTAATAAGTAAAATACCAATCTTTGTATACCAGCGCTGCATAACAACCATCTTTTCAAACCTGCGCTCTAATAATAAACTCAATATTCCGCTTTAGTAGCTGAAGATTTAATTGAATCGGAAATTTACTGGGTAGTACTACTGTACGAGCGGCAGTACTAAATCTTTCAGCTGATAATTGTATTAAAAAGATGTATTAAAACAAAAAATCTTAAGCGAGTTTAAACCTTTTTTTCTGTATACGTAGAATTGCCCAATCTCATGCAGTGTGTGAATGTCGAAAAAATTTAAATTTACAAAAAGTAATATGCAATATCTGTAGGCAAAATTTACTGTTGAAAGAAACAACCTATTAATTTTATTGCTGTTTCTTGTTCTCTTTATAAAACCAGCCGAATTTGTGAGTGTTAAATAAGAATAATTTATTATACTTTCTATAATTGTGACATCAACTATATATAAAAAAAAACTTGTATAAACGATCCTAATAATGTTTATATGGATAACCACATAATCAAAAGTAGATTTAAACAAATCACATCTCATTACGAAGTTATATAGGTCCATTATAGTTATATAGTTTTTGATTTCTTAATTACGAATTCATCATTCCTCAAACGGTAGCTTATAGTTATACTTACATTTTTATGAGTTATTAATATAATTGCCTTCTTATGTTATAAACCAATTTCTTGTCAGATATGTGTCAAAAACTTATTATTTATTGTTGTTTTTTAATTCGAATTAGGGTAAATCAATATATTTTAAAAATAAAGAAACAGAACGTAGACCAACCCAAATTATTAGCATTATAGACGAGTAGAATATAATACTTATATTTTCAATTGGGATGCGACATCTGAAGAACATAACTGTTCTTCTTTGTTTTTGCATGGATATTTGGACAACTAGTATTTAAGATTGAACAAGAAAAGACGTTCTGCCTATGTTTGTTTAACGTGTATTTTATTATTCTAAAATGACGCGATATATTTAGATTTTGTGGGTGGTTCTTACAGTAAAACGTATTAGAAAATTTTCTAAAATAGTTTTTGTGACTTTTATCAGCTACAATTTCAATGGTTCGCTTATTCCATTGGTAATACCTTGTCAAATGGCTAGTGTAGAATGACTCACCTGACAAGCAAAGTGGTTTCCTGATTATGGTTCCATTAGTTATAAGAGATCCCAACTATACGAACTTATTAAATACTTCGTATTTTGGTATTTTCAACCCTGTTTTACGCCAAGGCAACTTGCGTTGTATTCTCTTTCCTTTTCTATAATTTGCCTTAAATTAAGTATTTGTTCTCTGGTTCCTTTCCCTGGTACAAATCCTCTCTGTTCGTCGGAGATTTGAGGAAGTAGGAATGTCTTTAATCTTTCATTTAGAATTTAAAGCATAACTTTGCTGACATGTGGTATTAGAGCTACTGTTCTATAATTATTGCAGTTCTTTGCGGTTATACCGTCCGATCCTGTAGCCTTTTCGATTTTTAAGGTTTTTGATAGTCCTCCCTACTTCTGCCTTCAAAATATTTGGTTTTTTTCTGATATGGTGTTGTGAGATTGTCAACGTTCGTTATGTCATCCGACCTGTATAAATCTGCACAATGATCTCTACATACCTCAGCTATAGATGTTTCGTCTGTTATTGTTTTTCTATTTTTGTCTATTATTATTTGTGTTCGTGGTATAAATTCCCTAGCGAGGTATTTTATTTTATTATATAAGTCATGTGCTTAATTATGTTGGGCATGTTGTTCAATTTCTATACAGATGTGATATAGTGCAATGTATTCGTTTTTGTCTCGTTTACATGCCTTTTTCACAAGTAGGTTGATTTGTTTCATATTCTCTTGTTTTTCTTCTTTCGTCGCATTTGTTTAGCTAATATATCTTCTATGCTCTATCCGATCAAGAGTATTATCAGAAATCCAGTGTTTTCTTCTAAGAGTTCCCCTTTCTGTAATATATGATTCCGCAGATTCCTTTACCCAGCTTCTAGTTTCAATCTACAAGTGTTCGGGATCTTTGGTGCTGTCTGGAACCTATTCTTTTAATTTTCTTTGGAACTTTTCTTTATCGGGTATTTTCATGCTTTTACTGGGAGTTGGTCTCTTTGGTTGCCTCAGTTTTACGGTCATGTGGGCTACCAATAAATTATTATCTGATCCACACAAGGCGCTAGTTCTAGTTTTGACATTTCTAGCTGACGTTTTCCATCTATTTCTGATTAAGATGTAATCAGTTTGGTTTTTCCGTCGACGCTAGTCTGTGTTGAGAAACGACGTGGATGGCGGTTGAAGAGAGTGTTTGTTATAGTTAAATTGTTGTCTGTGTCAAATTGTATTAGGCGTTCTCCTCTGTTATTCCTACTGCCGAGGCCATAGTTACCAATGTCCGTACGCAAGTAATGAGCTTGTTTCGTCTCCCCTATCTTCGCATTAAAATCACCCCTTATCACAACCATGTCTTCCTTATGTACTCCAGTAATTATATTTTCTAGCCCTCCATAGATTGTTTCGATCTCATCATCCTGTGCTTCAGTTGTGGGCATGTGTACTTGTATTATGTGGCATTTTATCGGTTTTGATTGTGGTGTTAGTTTTATTATTCTGTCATTTATTGCTTCGTAAGATTCCACGAATTCGGCCATTTTTTTTTTATTTATTATAAGAGCAACACCGTTTCTACCAGTGTCTTCTGCCCCCGAGATGTATATCCTATTTTTGATGGTTCAACAGTGTCCCTTGCCTTTCCAGTGTGTTTCGAAAATTCCACAGATGGGTACGTTTGTTCTCTCTAGTTCTCGTTCAACTATATGTAATTTTCCTGTTTGCAAAAGGCTTCGCACATTCCATGGGCCCAAACTTACAACATTGCGTAATTGGATCTTATCTTGTCTTCCAGTAGCCCATTTCGCACGAGATGCCTGGTTGCCGGCATACCCGCGCCCGGTCGCTCATTTTATACTGGACGGCCCGGACCCGTCACAGCGCTGGTTGCTAGCCGGATTACATGGCGTCGGCAAACCTTTACTTGACTGTTTCATCCTGGTATTCTCTTGGGAAGGATAATCAGGTATTTTCCCCTTGCTTGCCCGATTCTATGCCGTTGACCATTTAAGTTTTGATTCATCCGCCTTTAGAAGTAGTTTTTTACTTCCAGGACAAGAGAGTGCCCTATCCTGTCCGAAGACAGGGCCTACACTCGGTCCCCATACACGTTAGCCCCCAAGAGTGTTACCATCCTTCACCACGAGGAGGTGTGCAAAGGGATTTTCCCTTCATTGAGTTCGAGACCATAAGGTATTTTCAAATTCTCCAGTACTTTTGAAGGACATCTTGGAAAGTACCAATCAAAAATTTTGAAAAAATTCTGGAATGCAGTGTAGACTGAGCGAAAATTATGACGAGTGCATTTGGTTTGATAATTTATCTGATATATGGGGAGTGAAATCGAAAGTGAAAAAAAGTAAACCAGATCATCGAGTGGGGTGTCAAATGAACCCTTGTGAAAACACGAGTTCAAAAATATATATGATGTAATACTTGCGCACAATATTCTTTATCTATAATCTATAATATAAATGTAAAATGCAACGTCTCTCTGTCTGTCTGTCCGTTAGTGCGCTTATCACTGGAGAACCACTTATTCGATTTACGTACTTTTTTTTTTAAACATACATATGTTCTCTGGCTAGGTTATAGGCTATATTTTATTACGATAGGTAGCATAAGGAATGAGCAGTGACGATAATAATGAATGAAGTCGGAAAAAAGTTTGCCGCTAGCGCGTTCCCTTGCAATACACAACCTAAACCATTAAATATGGAACAATATTATGTAGCAGAGAATATCTATAATCTAAAATATATATAAAATGCAACGTCTCTTGGTCTGTCTGTCTGTCCATTAGTGCGTTTATCACGCGAGAACCACTTATCCGAGTTACGTGTCTTTTTTTAAATTCATACATATATTCTTTGGCCAGGTTATATAATAATAATAATAATCTATATCTATAATATATAAAATGCAACGTCTTTCTGTCTGTGTATCTTTCCGTTAGTGCGCTGATCCCTCGAGAACCACTTATCCGATTTACGTGATTTTTAAATTCATACATATGTTCTCTGACCAGGTTATAGATATATATTTTATTACATCTATAATATATATAAAATTCAACATATCTCTATCTGTCTGTCCGTTAGTGCGCTTATCACTGGAGAATCACTTTTCCGATTTACGTACTTTTTTTTAAAACATACATGTGTTCTCTGGCCAGGTTATATATAATCTTCTATCTACAATATATAAAATGCAACGTCTCTCTGCCTGTCTGTTAGTGCGCTTATCACTGGAGAACCACTTATCCGATTTACGTGCTTTTTTTTAAAACATACATATGTTCTCTGGCCAGGTTATCTATCTATAATATATATATATATATATATATATATATATATATATATATATATATATATATATATATATATATACATAATGCAACGTCTCTCTATCCGTCCGTTAGTGCATTACGTGCTTTTTTTAAAACATACATAGGTTCTCTGGCCAAGCTATAGGATATATTTTATTGCGTTAGGTAATATAAAGAATAAGCAGTGACGATAATAGTGAATCAAGTCGGAAAAAAGGTTACCGTTAGCGCGTTCTCTTGCAATACACTGCCGAAACCAACAAATATGGAACAATATCATGTTGCAAAGAATATAATATATATAAAATGCAACGTCTCTCTCTCTGTCTGTCTGTCCGTCAGTGCGCTTATCACTTGAGAACCACTTATCCGATTTACGTGTTTTTATAAATTTATACATACGTTCTATATAATTCGATATAAGCCTAGATAATGGGAGATAAGATGAGGTAATGGGAGATAAGCGTAAATAATGGAAGATGAGCAGAGATAAGCCTAGATAATGGAAATTATGTAGAGATAATGGGAGATAAGGAAAAATAATGGGAAATAAGGGGAAACAATGGCAGATATTTTATTACGTTAGGTAACATGAGGAATAAGCAGTGACGATAGTAGTGAAGCAAGTCCACGCGAGCGGAGCCGCGGGCACAGCTAGTGTTATATAAAAAAATGGCCAAAAACTCCTGTCCTCCCACCCTCTCTCGGAAAGTACTAATCAGAAAATTTTGAAAAAATTCTGGAATATTTTTTATACAGTGTAGATACCAGATCATAGAGCAAAGTGTCAAATAAAATATATAATGTAACACTTGCGCACGCTTTTCTTTGTATAAATTGCCAAAAATCGACATCCGCCCATTATCTCGTAAAGTTCTGTCCAAAAAATTTTTAAAAAATTGTGGAATCTCATCTCATCTCATTACTGATCATTTTATACCTCTGTATTATTTTTTTTTATATTAAAGGCAATTATAGTATGGAACACTAATTGCGCAAGTTCAGCTTGCACTTGACCGGTTTTTTTACATCTCATATACAACCTAATTTCCTGTGTGAATACCAATCTGATAGAACAAAAACCGTTTGATAATTCTTTAATTCAGCATTAAATATTTTGATATGTTTATAAAGTAGCGAAGAAAGCTAATAATTAACTATCCTGTCTGAAATATTTTGATGAATATCTAAAATTATATTACGTAGGAAATTAAGATCCTAAACAACTTTAAGTTCTAAGCTGTCATAATTTCGTCAGATATGTATGTACGGGAGCGACCAAATCTAAGTAATTAATAAATACTATCTAGATTAGAGAAACATCTCTTTGGGTAATAAGTTAAATAGAAACGTTTAAAGATGGAATGCAGTTTTTTTTTTAATATTTTAGATTTAGTATCAATTGCTTTCTGACTCTTTTCTCCTCGATTTTGACTCAATTTTTTTTGTTATTAGTTTGAAGTTCTTGCTTCTTCATTTGCTTAGCAAGTTTCTCTTCTTCTTGTAATTTTTTTCTTCAATAGTCGTTCTTCTTTTCTTCATTCTTTCTTAATTTTTTCTTGTTCAACTTTTTCTTTTTTAATTAATTGTTCAGCTTGCTTTTTCAATTTTAATTTTTTTCTTTCGATTTCTAGTTGCATTTATTCCATTTCCAATTCTTCGTATCGACGTGAAGTAATAGTATAAATCATCTCTTTCTTCTTCAACATTAATTATTATTATTGTCTGATTGATCCGTAGATTTTAAAAATACAGTGTTCCCTAAATTTAAATGGTTATTATCAAAAGATCTTCTGAAATTTGGCCATCTATAGTGCAACGGATAGCACCAATAAATTTGAATTAGTTTCTAATTTACTTTCAGGATTAACTATTCTAGCTCTCCTACTAAAATAATTTAAACTGCATTTTTAACATCGTCTAGATGCCTCGGGAAACCCAATCGAGCTTTATTGATGATTCAATTTTTAATACATAATTCCTCTTTCGGCAAAAGTATTGGACTAGGACTCTTTTTTGGTCAGCAGGAACATGTTCAGGCAGTTTATTAATTAGAGAATTTTGAACTGTACACTTGCTTTATTGGCACTTAATTTGCCTTCTCGCATACTGTTGATTGCTGCATTTAAATCATCTGGAGAATATTTTTTTTATTACAAGCTTTTCTGCACCTTTCTTCTTTGTAGACATCTTGAAATTATATTTTTCGCAAAATAAATGCAAGTTTCTACAACAAATTAAAGAAAATTTAATTTAAAAAATAACATCCAATGAAAAATAAGTTTTACTAGAAAATTAAATGATTTAAAAAATTTTTTTTAATGTTCCGTACGGAACACTTATAAGATCACTTCGGTGTCTGTCTGTCTGTCACACACCTGATTTTCTCCGAAACTATTTGACATGGAAAGTTGAAATTTGGTAGTAATATAAGAATTGATGGCCTCATCAGAGCCGATAGTTTTGAAAGTTAAATTTCGGCTTATAGGATTAGTTTTTGGGGGGTGAAATCGGTTAAAATTTTTTTTTTCTAGGTCATCGAGTGGGGTGTCAAATGAAAGCTTGTAAAAACACGAGTTCAAACATATATATAATGTAATACTTGCGCGCACTTTTCTTTGTATCATTTTTAAAAAATTGCGAAAAATCACTGTCCCCCACCTTTATCTTGAAAAGTCCTGATCAAAAAATTTGGAAAAAATTCTGGAATATTCTCCATGGAGAGTAGATCGAACGAAGAATATCACGAGTGCATTACCTTTAATAATTTATCTAGTATATAAAAAAAAAACTAAAAATTTCAAGGTCACCAGTTTTCATTAAAGATCGGAAAACAAACTTTGTTGAAAACTCATTTGGGGTGTATTTTCTGAAACCACTGATAATTTTATACCTCCGTTACAATTTTTTTTTTATTTTAGAAGCAATCAATGTACGGAATACTAATTGCGCAAGTTCAACTCGCACTTGACCGGTTATTTAAATAATAATATTTCTCTTTATAATTTCTTACATATACTTTAATTACTTACAGTTAATTGATGTTACTTATATTTACACTTAACAAGACTTATTGTATTTAAAAATTAGTTAAAATAATTTACTTGTTAAATTTTGGAGGTTAAAATTGCTAATTACAAACATGCGGTCATTTATTGAAGTTTGATAAAATAAAGGGTTCCATTAGGTGACCGAATCAAATTTTTTATGCCTAAATTGTCTTTGGATGACTCCAGTACCTGACCGGCCGGCACTTAAAATAATACCTAAGGTAGCTCACTTGTGACAATCGGACCCAAAAGTACAGTCCGACAGTAAATACAAAAAGTTTGAAATACTCAATGGCAGAGTATTTTATTTTTGTCGGAGACTGTATTCGATAGATCAAAACTTTCATATGCCGACACACACTAATACAATTATACTTTTAATGAAAATAAATGTGGCAACCCTAATGTTCTATTGAAGTAACGTTTTTAGAGGTTATATTTATTATACTTTGTGTATGTTTATTCTTTAGACTATATTACCTCTGTTTTAAAATTAAAAAAAAAATATAATTAAATAAAAAATGCCTTTTGATTATAATTAATTGCGACATAAAGACAAATTTGCAAAGGAAAAGCTCATCAATAATCGCAAAAAAAGTATTTCGGGAATGAATGACGGGAAAAAATTAAAAACTGAAAAGCTTAACCTGTGTAGTGGTCGACGGATCGAGTTAGATGAGTCAGGAAAAAATTTAAAGTGTTGTCTGTGTAAAAAAGTCCTTTCACTAGAAAAGATAACTCATGAGAAACGTTTAGGTCGTAATTACAAATTACGGATCGTATAAAGAGTGCGTCATGAAAAAACTAATATTGCCATCTTTAATGCCTTTAAAAAGTGTTATGTCAGATCTTATGATTAAAACATTAAATTGTATCTTTTGGAAGATCTAAATAGTTCTTATGATAAATTGTGGTTCTACAGGAATAGTGCAATTATTATCTAGTTGAAAAGACAATAGGAAACCACGTATAACCAAAGATACGCGAGTATTAAATAAAGTACTTAATTACTTTACAAATAGTTTATGATACTTTATTTATTTATCATTAGTATCATTGATTATTTATTGAGTTTTACGGAAAAAATTAATAAAACCTTTTTTTTTAACATATATTTAATATTGTTATTAATTGATATGTAACAATGTTGATAAATAAACATAATATTATCGAAAAATTATATAACATAAAAACACATATAATACATCCATATTTTTATTTGATGAGTAAAGATAAAGCTGATAAATATATTGTGTTTATTCAATAAATTATTTAGCTTACAAATGAATTTCTGTTTAAAAGTTAACCATTTTAAATGTTGTTTGAATGTTGGCGCGTAAAGTATGACGATATATACAGCGCTATCAAATTCTGACATCTGTCCGTCACTACGCGGTTATTCTTTTAAAAAAATATCCACTTTAAATATTTATATCTTTTTAACTCGACAAAAAAAAAATAAAATTATTTCAAAATTTTAAAAATTTTTATTTTACTAAATATTAGTTTTTTAAAAAATTCGTGAGACTGGTTCTTAAGATATACACGAAACTATACCTTTCTTATACTTTACTGGCTTATTACATGTTAATTATGTGCACTTTAATTATGAATACCTCGCTTCACAATTGGTCAATTTTTTTTTTAATTAAATGAAAAACATTTAGATTATCATTATATTTCAATTTCATCAAATTCTCAAGAAAAGTGAATTTACGAGTGAACTATTTACTATTTTTACTTAAAAAGATTGAAATACTACATTTAATTATTATGACACTAAAAATTATTGAATTAAAGCAACTAATAACATTTTATTTATAATTAAATGCACTCACTTTACAAGTGTGCTACACTCAATCACAGTGTGTGTGATAATATTGGATAATATTTTTAAGATTACGAGGCTGCTTTGAAAAGTCCGTGCAAAAATAAAAACTACTTATGTGTTTGGGGTAAACCTTTTTTATTTTTCGACATAGTCTCCTTTTAGGCTTATACACTTCGTCCAACGATGTTCTAGTTTGTTGATCCCTTCCGAATAATAGAATTTGTCCAAGTCTGCAAAATATCCATTAGTGTCTGCAATCACCTCCTGGTTTGAATAAAATCTTTGTCCCGCCAGCCATTTCTTCAAATTGAGGAACAAATAGTAGTCCGAGGGAGCCAAGTCTGGAGAATAGGGGGGATGTGAAACGAGTTGGAATCCTATTTCCATTAATTTTGTGACCACAACTGCTGATGTGTGGTGGTGCGTTGTCGTGATGGAAAAGGACTTTCTTGTGGGCCAATCGTGGGCGTTTCTCTTGCAGCTCGGTTTTCAAACGGTCCAATAACGATGAATAATATTCACCTGTAATAGTTTTATCCTTTTCCAGATAGTTGATGAGGAATTATCCCTTGCGAATCCCAAAAGACAGTCGCCATAACCTTTCCGGCCGAAGGAACGGTCTTCGCCTTTTTTGGTGCAGATTCTCCCTTGGTAACCCATTGTTTAGATTGTTGTTTGGTCTCAGGAGTATAGTAATGTATCCATGTTTCATCCACAGTGACGAAACGACGCTTAAAGTCCTCCGGATTCTTCTGGAACAGCTGCAAACCATCCTTGCAACACTTCACACGATTCCGTTTTTGGTCAAGCGTGAGCAATCGCGGCACCCATCTTGCGGATAGCTTTCTCATGTCCAAGTGTTTATGCAAAATATTATGTACCCGTTCAGTCGAGATGCCCACAGCACTAGCAATCTCACGCACCTTAACTCTTCTGTCATCCATCACCATATCATGGATTTGATCAATGATTTCTGGAGTCGTAACCTCCACAGGCCGTCCAGAACGTTCAGCGTCACTTGTGCCCATATGGCCAGTCCGAAAATTTTGAAACCACTTATAAACTGTTCTAATCGAAGGAGCAGAGTCACCATAATGTTTATCAAGCTTCTCTTTAGTCTCCTGGGGCGTTTTGCCTTTCATAAAGTAATGTTTAATCACCACGCGAAATTCTTTTTCGTCCATTTCTTGAAAATCACTCGACTTCCTTGATTCACACGAATGCCAAATACAAAGAAATAGACCAATATGGCTGAAACTTGGTGTGCGTTCATTCAAGAGATGCTACTAACTAAACATGACCTCGATATGCGCCGGTGGTGCCATCTCTCGGACTTTGCACGGACTTCTCAAACCAGCCTCGTATAAACACTGCCCATTATTATGCGCATGTACATATTGTGTTCACATATGTACTTTTATAATTTAAAATTAAGTTTAGAACAATAATACTTTTGTAATAGAATATTTAATCGACTTTTATACATACATCGGGCAACTACTGGTGCTCAGTCAATTTACCCTACCTCCAAAAATGATATCACTTACTTGACAGACCTGTTTGAAATATTTGATGAAGTAAATTTACAATTGTAAGGTGATGAGTTGAATTTAATCAAAACAAAAAAAACGCCATAGCCGCTTTTGTGGGAAAACTTCTTTTGTTCAAACGAAACCTAGACAGAGATGAATATAGCCACATTATCAGCAGTATTTGCAAAACAGGAAGATTTACTTACTTACTGCCAACACCTGGACATTCGTCATGCTGATTTTACGGTGCGATTCCAGGATATATTAAACATGAATATACCGAGTTGGGTTTTATATCTTTTCGCAAATGCAGATACGGTAAAATCATCAAATTTAGAAGAACTAGTAGAATTCACAACTAAAGAAGAATTAAAAATAAAATTAAGAAATGGATACCAAGAGTTCTGGCTTTAAAAATCAATACCAGTAAAAATAAAGACATGATTTGTTTTTCAATTTTTGGAGTAACTTTGCCTACCGAGCCACATTTTGGCAAGTCGTCGACATTTTTCGTCTAGTTAAAATGATTTTTCCACTTCCTCACAAACGACACCAATTTTTGAATATGTTTAGCGGTCGCGGAATGTGTTATTTTAGGCCCCTTTGGATGGGAACAAAGACAGACTGCCTCGAACCAACGCGTAAACAAGTGACTCATTTTGAATTTTAAGTGATTTCGACGAAAGTTCGGAATCGACTGATACTTTTACTAAAATGTGTCGTAGAAAAAGATCCCTCTACCGATTGTTTGTTGAATTGCTAGAATCGTATCTACCAAAAATGAGTTCTCGTGGACATATTCTTACTTGACAGACTGTATGTTAGTGGATTATTGTTGGACATTAAAACGGGACTGAAGCAAAATATAGAGGAAAATCTTATTGTAATAACTTTTATATTGCACTAACCGTGCCCGCGGCTCCGCTAGCGAGGACTTGATTCACTATTATCGTCACTGCTTATTCCTTATGATACCTAAAGTAGTAAAATATATCCTAGAACCTGGCCAGAGAACATATGTATAAATTAAAAAAAAACACGTAAATCGAATAAGTTGTTTTTGTGTGCTAAGCGCAGTAACGGAAAGACAGACAGGCAGAGAGACGTTGCGTTTTATATATATTATAAATTTTTTTTTGATAATTATAAAATTAGGAAAAAAAAAAAAAAACACGTTAAATAAGTGATTCTCGAAGGATAAGTGCATTAACGGACAGACAGACAGACAGAGAGACGTTGTATTTTATATATATATATATATATATATATATATATATATATATATATATATATATATATATATATATATATATACAAATGGACAGACCTTGCATTTTATCGCGCTGATACTTCACATCCATATGAGGTTCAGCTTGTTACTCCTCGTACAACGCTTTTCAAGCAGTCTTTTATATGGAGAACATCAGCCTTTTGGAATAATTTGCCCAGGACTGTGTTTTCCACCATCCTTTTGCACAATTTGCAGCGATTCAAGAGCAACGTGAATCGCTTTTTCCGCACACGTGTCGCTCCTGTAGCGCTTTAGGGACCTCCCTGCGGCACGGGTGCTGGACCCATAAAAATATATAATATATGTATGAATAAAAAGTGGTTTTCGAGTGATAAGCGCAGTAACGAACAGACAGACAGAAAGAAGTTGCATTTTATTAATACTATATAGATTATTATTATTATTATTATATAACCTGGCCAGAGAACATCTGTATGTTCTAAAAAAAAACACGTAAATCGGATAAGTGGTTCTTGAGTGATAAGCGCACTAACGGACAGACAGACAGGCAGAGAGATGTTGCATTTTATATATATTATAGAAGATTATAGATAATCTGGCCAGAGAACAAATATATGAATTAAAAGAAAAAAATCACGTAAATCGGATAAGTGGTTCTCGAGTGATAAGCGCACTAACGGACAAATAGACAGACAGATAGTGAGATGTTGCATTTATATAGATATATAGATATAGATAATTTTAGATAACCTGGCCAGAGAACAAATGTATGAATTAAAAAAAAAACACGTAAATCGGATAAGTGGTTCTGAAGTCATAAGCGCACTAACGGATAGACAGACAGACAGAGAGACGTTGCATTTTATATACAGTCCCTGGCCAAATTATTAGACGCACTGCAAGATTTCATGTAAAATATTAATTACCGAGTGATATTGTACCGTTTTATTATTTTAAATTGATTTGTTTTTTATTTTTATATTATCCAATCAATTACCTATTTATTTGACATAAATAAAAGCAGCATTAATTTAGAAAAGCATAAGTTTATTAAGTTTTAAAGAAAAGTGAAATTAATGTTAGTAAAAGTCAATATTTAGTTGAGCCACCTTTAGCCGCTATCAAAGCTTTAATTCTGCGCGGCATGCTATCAATGCAAGATTGTACTGTCTCCTGCATTTGAGGATGATGATTCCACACATGAATAATCTTTTCTAGGAGCTGGTTTTTGTTGGTAATCACATCTTTAGCCACTTCTCTTTTCATCAGCTCCCACACATTTTCAATGGGGTTCATATCAGGGCCAATCCAACAGAGGGATATTTTTTTTCTGCCAAAAAAGCTTTAACAGACCGAGCAGTGTGGCAGGGAGCTCCATCTTGCATGAAAGTGAATGGTTCCCCATTTGGAAACCATTCTCTGAGCTGCGGAATCAACCGATTTTGTAATATTTCTTTGTACTGATCTTGCCTCATTATTCCTTTGACGACGTACAGACGTCCAGTGCCCTTGCCGCTGATGACTGACCAAATCATCACTTTGGTGGGATGTTTAACCGTCGGGACGACACAATCAGGATGAAACTTTTCTCCATGTCGACGACGCACATACTGAGCTTTATTCTGCAAAATTTCGAATGTGCTTTCGTCACTGAAGCAGACCTGTCAAAAATAGGAAAAATATATAAACTTCCATGTTTATTTGCTTTATTTAACTGAAAATGATAATAATGCATCAATTATTGATTAAATTGCTGTATCTTACCGATCTCCAGAAGTCCACATCTTTGTCTTGCCATTGTTTGGCCCACTTCAGGCGCTTTGCTTTCATTGCAGCTGTTAACTTGGGCTTCCTGACGGGGCGACAGGCCTTAAAATCTAATTCTTTCAATTTTCTTCGAACAGTGCGCTCAGAAGCATTTACGCTAGCATCTTGGAGTTGTGATTTTATTACCTTTGTGGTAGCAAATCTGTTTTCTACACAAATTTTCTTCAAACATCTCTCTGACCGTGGAGTGAAAATTGGTTTTCTACCGCATCTTTTCTTTCTTTTCGGGCTTAATTCCTTCCCTGACTCAATTTTCTTTTTTATGCGTCGTACACTAGCTTCAGAAACCTCCATTCTTCGTGATATTTCTCGGTTTGTAAATGTTTTCGCAATCACAAGGTTTGTATTCTTTTCTACGTAATGAAAATAGTCCAATTACATGTATCACTGAGTAGTGTCAAACAATCACAGTCCATAAAGCACAGAAACACGTGTACCTGCCATCGATTCCGATGTACAGGTTTGTAAAAACTTTGTCAACAAATACAAATATACAAATATGTAGTCTACAACAATTCTTTTAAATAAAAATCAATAATATTGTAGTTTAAATATACCATTATTGCATAAAAACTCTTAAGAAACATAAAATTACTAAAAAAAATACAGTGCGTCTAATAATTTGGCCAGGGACTGTATATTATATTACATGATATTGTTCCAAATTTAATGGTTTAGGCAGTGTATTGCAAGAGAATACACTAGCGGCAAACTTTTTGCCGACTTTATTCACTATTATCATGACTGCTTTCCTTATTTACCTAACGTAATAAAAACATACCTATAACCAGGCCAGAGAACATATGTAATTTCAAAAAAAAAAACACGTAAATCGAATAAGTGGTTTTTGAGTGATAAGCGCACTAACGGACAGACAGACAGATAGAAAGAGATGCATTTTTAATATATTATATTCCTACATGATATTGTCACAAATTTAATAGTTTAGAAGAGATACACTAGCGGCAAACTTTTTTCCGACTTTATTCACTATTATCATTGCTTATTCCTTAACCTAAAAAACATATCCTATAACCAGCCAGAGAACATATGTATATTTCAAAAAAAAGCACGTAAATCGAATAAGTGGTTTTCGAGTGATAAGCGCACTAACGGACAGCCAGACAGATAGAAAGAAAGACGTTGCATTTTATATATATTATAGATATACCATTATTTTCATGAATTAATTTTTTTTCCAAGAATAAAAATACTGTGTTATAAAAAAACTATTCCTATCTGAGTTCATTTGATATCATTTCTTTTTTAAATAACCTTATTTCTAACAGGATCAGGTATAATCGGGGAAGTTTTTAAAAAAAAGTTAAATTTTATCTATCAGTGTTATTGTCAAACTAATAAGAAGTGAAACAAAGTAATTACTAAATTAAGATCAAATCAATAATTTGTTCGTTATTAGATATTCTAAAAATTGGTGGGTATATTTCAAGCACAATAGACTTTTGTTATATGGAGAATGTCTTACAGATAAAAGTGGCAATTACTAGCGATAATCACAGACTTTTCTGAACAACTATTACTTTTTTAATTTTTAATTACAAGCGATTGCTTATTCGTGTTATACATACATATTGATATTATTTCATAAATATTTATTATCCTGTACTGTGAGCATATCTATACACCCACCCGGTATAAAATCAAAGATTTATTACCGCTGATTTAAAAATCCAAAAAAAAGTGATAATTTATTACTGCTGTATTATTAACGCAATAACGAAACGTATAAACATACTTATTTCGTTTAAGTGTAGTTCTTGATTTCTCACGCACCTTAAGTAATGATAATAACTAGTCGGTTAATTTTCTCACTAATTAGGTAAGTTTATTAGATAGAGGTTACAAAAAGACTTCTTATCATTGGCTATAAATTATATAAGTTTTTAGAGAAGACATGCGCTGCAGTAAATCGTTAAATCGCGACAGGGGCGGCGCATATGCAGATGTAGCACTAGAATCGTTGGGCGTTATACTCGGCGAAAGATGGGCCGTTCATTCCAAAAGTGTTATCCATATAAAAAAAACTCTTTAAAGTGGTGATATGAGTGACGAGCTCGACCTCATACTGATGTGATATATTAGTACGACGTGTATTCTAAGCACTGACTATTCTGGAAGGTATTAGGCGGCATACATTCGTCGAATACTTTCCGTATAAGTAATTATAAAATGAACTGAAATTATCAGCTGCTCTTCAAAGAATAATTTTCTAGTGAATTGAGAATTCGCAATTGGACGAATAGTTCTCTGCTGAGTATAGTATAACAAATACAGTGTCTGTTTGGGAGCAAAATTATGAAGGTAACATTTTTTCGATGGAATATCGTTTTCAGTAACGTTAACTTTTTAGAAAAAACTGCCACATGCAAAGGAAGCCAACACAAAACCCCTGGGGTAGTCTCTTTATTTACAAACATCCCGTTAGATCTTGTTATTTCTATATTAATGGAACACTATTCTTTTATTGAACCTAATTGTAATATTCCTAAAGAACAATTTTTAGAGATAATTACTTATTTATATAATAACACATTTTTTTCCATTCCATAATAATTTATACAGACAAAAAGTGGATGTGTCTATAGATGGATCAGCTTCATCTGTGGTAGCCGAAATTATTATGAACAAGTTACTCTATTATGTCGAGAGGGTGAATTTTTAATTCCCGTTTCTTTTCCAATATGTTGATTTATTGGTATCTCTACCTGAGAATGAAGTTCATGATACTCTCGGCATTTTTAACTCTTTCAACGATAGTCAACTCGGTTCCTTTTCTTGACACAAGGGTAGTTCGATCAACAATCAACAATACATATAATAAAATTAGACTGGTAAACTTCGTCTGTATGGTTGCTGGGTGGATTGAGTAGCTCAGAACCATGCTGTCGGTACCAAGCCCGGATAAAGGAGGAGAGTTCCTAGGTCATTCTAGCAATTTACCTGGGCGAAATCCGCTCACAGTCCCAAACCAGCCTCCGAACAAGAACTAACCTCAAAGATGACAACCCCCGCGAGAAAAAGGAACGCGAATTGGAAAAATAACATTATTAGAATTGGTGCATGGAATATTATGTCCTGATCATCAAAGAACTGCGAAAAGATAAAAGAACTGAAGGTCCACAAAGTTGACATATGTGCACTAAGTGAAATGAAAAGAAAGGGAAAAGGAAAAGGAAAAATGGAAATCGATAATTATATATTCATATATTGTGGAGTAATAGGAAAAAAAGGGCTCATTCGGGAGTAGGGCTACTAATAAACAAAAAATTTAAACAGAGGATTGAGGAGGAAAAGTATTTAAGTGACAGAATATTACAAATGACATTAAATATAAACGAAGAAAGAATACACTTGATAAATGTATAGATAGATAGACCAGGTATCAGTAAAGATAGAGATGAGCGAGAACAGTTTTACACCTTAAAAATAAATAATACTTTCCTCAATCATGATATGAAATACAAATATACTTGGCAACACTCTAGAAGCCAACAATCAGTAATAGATTATATTATAACCAATAGAAAATTTATGCCAGAAACAATGGTAGATGTACGAACGCTGAATTTGGCTAATGTAGGTAGCGATCACAAATTGCTCCATGTAAACTTAGACTTAAAATAAAAACTCGACCGAAACTAAAACTAATGTATGTACTTTAACAAATATAACATCGAATCCTTCTAGACCGAAAGTACAAAATAATTATATGAGAGCCGCTTGAGACAAAAAATAACTCTACATTAGCGAACAAGAAGGCATCGACTAACAGTGGACATCCTTAAAACAAAACATTATTAATGCGGCAAAGGAAACCTTAAGCCAAAGATGAGTACACATCAACAAAATAAATAAAACACTTTGGTTTACGCCAGAAATAAAGGAGCTGGTAAAGAAGAAAAAGGATATATATATATATATATATATATATATATATATATATATATATATATATATATATATATATATATATATATATATATATATACATACATTACATACACAACAAAACCCAAGACAACTGGAACGCATATATCGCAGAAAGAAACTTAATGAATAGAAGAAGAAAACAAATTAAAGAAGAATATTGGGAGACATTTACTAAAGGAAGGGTAGGTGTTCTGTGTGGCTCTCAAAGGAAAGTCTGCAAAATGTTAAGACGGAACAAATTTAATATAAAAGACACGGTACATACCAATAAAATGACAATTCAAGAATGGCAAACATACTTTGAGAAATTATATAAAGAAAAGAAAATAATGAAACAATACTTGAAGAAGTGGGAGAAGTAAATCTAGAAGTAAGTTTAGAACAGACAGAAAGAATTATAAGAAGTCTTAAAAATAGAAAAGCTTCAGGACCAGACGACATTACAAATGAGATGTTAAAATATGGAGAAGAAAACCTATATCAACAGCTAGCACAGCTCTTCACAAACATAATAAAACATGGACAAACATCTACCGATTGGAAAACTAGCATAACAATTCTAATATTCAAAAAAAGGACAAAAGACGTCACCCTAAAACTACCGCGGAATAACGCTCCTAAATACTACCTTAAAAGTAATACCAAAAATCATACTGGACGAAATGAGCAAGGATATTCAAATAAGAAAGGAACAAAAGGGATTCCGCAAAAATTGATCGACCTTAGATGACATATTTATAGTGAGGCAGATAATGAAAAAAGCTAAAGAATTTAATAAACCTGCGTATATGTCTTTCGCCGACATCACTCGAGCCTTCGATAGAGTGTACTTGACAGATATTATAAGATTATTACAGGAAAAGCAGACAAACCAGAAGCTAATAAAAATCATACATGACATTAACACAGAATGTAGAACAAATATAAAAGTGGGACATCTACTGAGCAAGGAAATAAAAATAAAAGCCGGAATAAGATAAGGCGATTCACTTAGTCCCTTTTTCTTCAACCTCGTCATGGACAGAATTGTGGAGAATCTTCCAAAAACTAGAGGATACAAAATGGGCAACACACACTTCCACACAATCTGCTACTCTGATTATGCAGTCCTCATTTCCGATTCTGAGGACAACCTTCAGAAGATCTTTCACGCCTTCAGTTTGGAAGCGAGAAAATTAAACATGATTATCAACACAGCCAAGACAAAATGTATGGTACTTTCAAAAGAATTATTAAGATGCAAGCTGGAGATCCAAGGAAATATTATTGAACAGGTTAATAAATTTAAATACCTGGGAACAATGATAACAAGCTACGAAGACTTGAACAGAGAAGAACAACAACAGTCTATGAAGGCATCACTGGTAGGTTTTTTGACGATTATTGTATGGAAAACCTCGCAGTGAAAATTAAAATAAGAATATACACAACAGTGAGAGTGATCCTCACATATGCAGTAGAAACAAGAGCTGCCACATGTAAAACAGCACAAATGATGAAGACAACAGAAATGAAGGTGATTAGGGACATACATGGAAAAACTATCCACGACAGAATCCAGATCTATAAGAACTAAGCAAGATCCAAGAAATATCCAAATGGACCAGAATTAAAAGAAAACAATGGAATAAACGCGTAGGTCAGATGGACGACAACAGACTGGTAAAAAGGGCCAAACTCAATAAACCCTGCGATAGAAGAACTAGAGCTAGACCTCCGAAAAGGTGGAAGAAATGCTGGACGTACACATCGGAAGAGGCTTAATGGGGATAAGACAGGCAGTATGCCACTTATATGACGTACCATATAAGAAAGAAGAAGAAGACTGGCTTAGAAAGAAAACAAGTTCAGGAAGACATATACCATATTTTTTTTTTATGGGTCTAGCACACGTGTTGCAGGGAAGTCCCTAAAGCGCTACAGGAGCGACACGTGTGCGGAAAAAGCGATTCACATTGTTCTTGAATCGCTGTAAATTATACTCTTATCATCCCTTAAAACAAAAATTGAACATAATAACAGCACTAGGGAACATAATTGACAGAATCTCATTTAAGGAAAAAATTTTAAAATTATTAGAAAACATCTTAATCGTAAATAAATATCCAAGGTCTATTATAAAAACTTTCCAACAGATAAATAGATCTAGACAACGAAATATTTCAAATAATCTAATATTAACTGAAGTACAATTCGGAAAGTTACAGCACATATAGGGTTTTTCAACACAGAGGGTTTTTCCCAATCAATACTTTTGAAAGGATCAAATGCTAAAATAGCTCAGTACAACTCAAAGAAGCTGGCCGCTATTACTGATATAAAAAAGACAAAACTGATATCTGGCAAAAATCTAACGTAGCCGCGTATGGAATTAAATCTACATCGGCCAGAGGTCATAAAAATTATCAAAAAGAATCGCCTTACATAAAAGCGATTATAGGCACAAATCTGATTCCACCAGTCTGAGCCAACATGTTAACAAATATGATCATAAAGTCCGATATCACGAAACCTTCTTTTTGGACACTGAAACTAACATGTTTAAACGGAATTTTCTGGAAATGTGCTACATAAAAAATTATTTTAATAGTTTTAACCTCAAAAATGACGTCGAAGGCTTAAGCTCCATATAAACATGTTTACTGTCTAAAGAACCTACTAAAAAATAAGAACGAATGATGCTTACAACAGAGTTCCTTTGAATTTTGTCGCTTCATAAATTATTAATATATGTTGGTATATTTTCATCATAATAAACGATCTTAAGTCGGTTTTTAAAAATCTTTACTTAATACGCAGGTCTTGGTTCTGACAGCAACGACATTTTATTTGAATTAAAAATTGTTAAAATTAAAAAATAACCATTTCTGTTAGATTTCAAAATGGCTGAAACATGTTTTGTTCGCTAATTTTAATTTTAATAATTTGAAGGTTTTCATAATTGCTAATTATGATTCTCTTATATTCTAACAACCAAAGAAATAAATTTGTTACCGATAGTGTGAATTTATATGTATAAAAATAGGTTCTACAGTAATATAATTGTTTAAACTCACGTGTTAACACTTCATTTCCTGCAACTGATATAGATCGGATTCTCATTCAATAAAGAACTACCTGTAAATACTCAGTAAGTAGTATTTTAAGCTAATAACTCAGATTCAAAAAATTAAAAATTATGGTAGTGTACTTTTACCTCCGATTATACCTCCTAAATATCCTTAAAAGATCTGTTACCCCAAATTTGCGAAATAGTCAGCCATTTTGTGTGCACTTGTTTAAATTAATTATAAACAGTTTCTTGAATCATTTTTTTTTTTTTAAGAATACCCAGTTTTTTTGTGGAAAAATACGAAATATGAAGGATTTGTTAATTTTTAACATTTCGCAATGTATTTTAATTTGCCAATAAGCGCGGAACTAATGAGGTGACTGAAAATGATAGTTATTTTCAAATTACTGGGTATCCAAAATTAGGATACGTACTGGTCTATGCTCATTCTCATGTTCCCGCTATCTATGAATAAGTGATGATGTAAATGTATTATTTTTATGGCGAACAAATCCTAAAATATGTGTTAATCGGTATCAACCAAAAAAAATTTTTTTTTCAGGTAGGAAAGTAATTCCAGCAAAGACTAAACCCATTCTCCAACAATCAATGCAATAAATTATTAAAATGCAAGAAAAATTGCCTGTAAATCGATATTTATTACAACATTAATCAATATGATTTAATAGGGTAATAGACGGCAGTTGTATCCTGTGATTTACAAGGTTAGATAATTTTTTTGTTTTTTTCATTCTTCATGTTTAAGTTGATCAGGTATGCACATATGTTGGTAAAAATGCTAAGTATTTGAAACATAATTTATTAGGCTAGTATTGTTTCTTTGTTTGTACAAACTTGCAGTATGCAAGTAATAGAATTACAAAAAAGGTAGGTCTACAGAAAATGAAATTGATAGAGTTGTTTATTCAGTCGCGAAAACAAATTCTAAAATAATTACTGAATCTGACTTTCCCACGCTAAAGTAACACAAAATTTGTGAAATGAAACGAATTACTTTGTAATTTGTCACTTATAAGTGTTCCGTACGGAGCCATGTAGTTTTGAAAGTTAAATTGTGACTTAACAGGTTGACTGCCGACCACTCCGATCGGAGTGCGTCGGGTCTCTTTGCCAACGCCGTCTACTCCGATCGGAGTTCGACATGCGTTCTTACGAAACGTTTTTTAGTATTCCATCGGCGTTGTATATGAAACGTGTTTCTAGTGGTGGCGTTGCTTAAAAACGCAAGTTCTAACAGGTGCTTAAGTGGTTCCGCGGATTTGCTTTTGGTTTGGTTGTAATCTGCCGTACAATATGGACAACCAACCTGGGCCTTCTGGTATTAAAAAAAAGACATTGTAGTGATGAAAAAAAGGTATATGATAAGAAAAAGAAGCTAACTGACACTGAATTATTGCAGCTATTGGAAGAAAGCGAAGGTAGTAGTGACGAACATTACGTACCAGACACAGACGATAGTGATGTAAATTCAAGCTCCGAGTCCGAAGAAGAGAATTTTATAGACCCTATTCGGCCACATTAAACACTTCCTAGCCTTGATGAGATAAAATGGAACGACAGAGGTGCGTTAAAACAAATTTTGTTCCAGAAAACCCAGGAATTATTGGTGCAAATTCCAGGACAGGGTGCACCTATCGATTTTTTCGAAATGATCATTGATGATGATTTTTTACAAACTATTGTAGAACGAACGAACTCTTACGCAGTCGAGGTTTTGCTGCGCCCAGAAACAAATACAAAATCACGTATTACTAATTTTAAAGATCTTACTCTTGACGAACTAAAAATTTTTTTGGCCCTGTTACTTCACACTGGCACAATATGAGCCGTCTTAACGATTATTGGAAAACTGATCCGCTATTTAATCTACCTGTTTTTAGAAAATATATGTCAAGGAATAGATTTTTGCTTATCTTGAGGTGTTTGCATTTTACATCTCCAGATATGGATCCGGCAGATCGGCTAGGAAAGATTAGATTTGTGGCAGATTTTTTTAACAACAAAATGGGAGAAATTTACTATCCTGGAAGAGAGTTGTCTTTGGATGAAGCTATGGTACTTTATCGGGGTCGTCTCCAGTTTAAACAGTATATCAAGAATAAGCGTCATAAGTATGGTATGAAGTTATACATGCTGACAGAGCCTAATGGACTTATTTTGAAATTTCGTGTCTACGAAGGTGCGGCAGATGTTTATGGTGGAAGCGGACATACTGAAAAGATTGTTTTACATTTATTAGAGGAAAAATTGGGTGTGGGACATGCTGTTTATCTAGACAATTTTTACAATAGTGTTAATTTAGCTAGGAAATTACTTCAACAAAATACATACTGCACTGGTACGCTGAGAGCTGAGAGGAAAGATAATCCGAAAGAGGTAATGAGTGCAAACTTAAAACGTGGTGAGAATAAATCTATGTTTTGCAATGGAGTGTATGTCGGAAAATGGCGCGATAAACGCAATGTTCAATACATTTCAACAGAATTTGGAAGCGAAATGGGCATTTTTAAAAACAAAAGAAATCAAGAATCTGAAAAACCTTCCGCAATCATTGGATATAATGCTTTTATGTCCGGTATAGATAGACAGGATCAAATGATGGCATATTATCCTTGCAGCCGTAAAACCATTCGGTGGTACAAAAAGTTATTCATGCATGTGCTGCAAATGAGCATGATAAACGCCTATTTTTTTGTACAATAAATATTCGCGGTCTGATTATATGACTTCCGATTGGATGTCATAAGAAATTTACTAGCCAGACGACCAATTACTAATTTGCCGCAAATTCCTCCAGGCCAAATAAATGTCCACAGCATTAGCAAAGTAGAAAAAATTGTTAGTGAAAAAAAAGGAACTAAAGAAACAAAACGGGTAAGCAGAAAGGAATGCAGGAAAAATAAAATAGGAAAGCAAACAGTGTATGAATGCAAAATGTGCCCTGGACAACCAGGTTTTTGCCTTAATTGCTTTGAGGATTACCATAAAAATGTACAAAAATGATTTAGAAATAAATGTTTTGAGTTCATGAGTTCGATTTATTATTTCTTTACTTATTTAATTGGACACTCCGATCGGAGTGAGTGTTCGGCATCTAGTAAAAATTTTCACTTGCAATGCCGATTACTCCGATCGGAGTGAAATTTTTTTTTTCTAATATTTTGAATGGCACATAAAAAAAAACACATCCAAGACTCATTTTAATTCATATTTACCACAATAAAATAAAAATATTTGGAAAAATCTTACCGGCGTCAACCACAAACTCAAAAATATAGATCGGCAGTCAACCTGTTAAGGGGTTAGTTTTGAGGGGTGAAATCGAAAGTGAAAAAAAAAATTACTAGGTCATTGAGTGTGGTGTCAAATGAAAGCTTGTGAAAACGCCAGTAAAATATATATATATATATATATATATATATATATATATATATATATATATATATATATATATGTATATATATATATATATATATATATATATATATATATATATATATATATATATATATATGTATATATATATATATATATATATATATATATATATATATATATATATATATATATATATATATATATATATATATATTTTTATATATATATATATATATATATATATATATATATATATATATAATACTTGCGCGCACTTTTCTTTGTATTATTTTTAAAAAATCGCGAAATATCGATGTCCCCCAGCCTTATCTCGAAAACTACTTATCAAAAAATTTCGAAAAAATTCTGGAATATTCTCCACGGGGTGTAGATTGAACGAAAATTATCGCGAGTGCATTACCTTTAATTATTTATCTGGTATATAAAAAAAACAAAAATTTCAAGGTCATCAGTTTTCATTAAAGATTGGAAACAAACGTACGGAACACTAATTGCGCAAGTTCAACTTGCACTTTACCGGTTATTTTTTTTATTTTTCTGCTACTGCAGTTTCGTAGGTTTTCTACATTGTCAAGCATAATACTACAAACTAAGATGGTTGGGTGGTACCCATCATTAAATTACAATGAACTTAAATCAAAATTATTTTTTATTACAGAGAGTTAAATGAAATTATTGTTTCATATTTGAAGAAATACTTTTCAATATTGTCTTAAAACTTTTTACAAAAATTCCTTCTTTAAAGATATATCTAAAAAACTTTTAAAATACGCCAAACAGGGTTGAATTCTGAACATTTGTTTGATTATTTAATAGGATTGTATCTTTATTTTTATTGTACTTGTAGATCTCTATAGCTTCTAAAATATTTAATTTTCTTCCTTTTTGTGCTTTATGTAATATCTGTAAATTATTTATGTCTGGAAAATTGTGATTTGTTTGATGGAAGTGGTTAGCAAAGTTGGAGTTTTCTTTGTTTGATCTAAAAGATTTTTGGTGTTCTTTAAATCTAGTATCGAAATTTATCCCTGTTTGGCCTATATAACAGCTATTACATTCGTTACTTAACAGTTTATAAACTCCAGAGTCTTTGTATTTATGCGTTTTGTTTTTTACATTGAAAAAGAGGGAGGGAAGTTTTTGAGGTGATTTAAAAGCGATATTTATGTTGTCTTTTGCGAGTATATATGCAATGTTCGGACCAATTTCTAATAAAACATTCATGAAGTGAGTGGAATAATATAAAACAATAATATAACAGCAACTGTTTTACAAATAAAATGTATTTCTTATACGAGAACACAATTATCATAATCTTTATATAATATATTATATAATAGAAATAAAAAATTATGAATAAATTACCTTTTAGGATGTTTGGGAAATCTAAAAAACTAACTTCTTTGGAGATACCACATATATTTTTACAAGCACTAATTGCATAATGAAAACTTCCTCTTGATATCTTTTTAGTGTTCCGTACGGAACACTTATAAAATTACCTTGGTGTCCGTCCGTCCGTCTGTCACACCCAATTTTCTCCGAAACTATTTGACATAGAAACTTGAAATTTAGTACTAATATAGGAATTGGTGGTCTCATCAGAGCCGTGTAGTTTGAAAGTTAAATTTAGACTTAAGGGGATAGTTTTAGGAGATGAAATCGAAAGTGAAAAGAAAAAAAATTACTATGTCATCGAATGAGGTGTCAAATGAAAGCTTGTAAAAACACGAGTTCAAAAATATATATAATGTAATACTTGCGCACACTTTTCTTTGTATTATTTTAAAAAAATAGCTAAAAATCGCTATCCCCCCCTTATCTCAAAAAGTACTGATCAAAAAATTTTGAAAAATTCTGAAATATTCTCCACGGAATGTAGATAAAACAAAAATTATCACGAGTGCATTACCTTTCACCCGAATATAATAAAAAGTATCGAAGAGTTGAACATCAACAACCACACATATGTAAGAGTGGCAAATAAATTAAGCAATAAAAATACCTATGACAACCGGAATCAGACAAGGAGATAGCCTAAGCCCGATCCTATTTAACATCATAATGGATGAATTTATAAACGAAGTAAAGAAAACAGGAGAGGAATATCGATTGGGAGACAAAGAAATAAAAATAATATGCTACGCCGATGATGCAGTAATCATATCAGAAGACGAAGATAACTTACAGAGACTCCTACAGAAGTTCCAACAAACAGCAAAAGTGTTTAATATGCAAATATCTGTAAAGAAAAACAAAATCCCTTACAATATCTAAAGAACCGAAAAGATGTAAACTCGCGATTTATGATCAGAGTGTAGAACAAGTGATGTCCTTCAAATATCTAGGACTAAACATAATAAGTACCAGGAAACTTAAGGAGGAAGTAAAAACTCAAACAACAAGGGCATCATTAATATCAGAATACTTAAGAGATATAATTTGGAGAAACAAATATATGAGCACCAGGAGCAAAGTAAGAATATACAAAACATGCGTAAGACCGATCATGACGTACGCGATAGAAACCAGAGCGGAGAACATAATAACAAAACGACTCCTAAGAACAACACAAATGCGAACACTTAGATCGATAACAGGACATACCTTATTTGACCGGAAGAGTTGTAAAGAAATAAGGGAAATGTGCGAAATACAGGATGTGGTGAGATAGGCAAGGAATAAGAGAAGAGAATGGAGAGACCATGTGGACAGAATGCGAAATGACCGGTTGGCTAAGGTTGCAAAAGAGAAGCGACACCTCTACCGCTTGGAAGACCACCAATAAGATGGTATGAGAGCTGGTCTTCATCATCGCAATTGTTTCTGGGAAACCTTTGAAATTAACACAGGACATGGTCCTAACGTAGGAAGAAGAAGGAGCATTACCTTTAATAATTTATCTGGTATATAAAAAGAAATAATTTCAAAGTCATCCATCAGTTTTTAGTAAAGATCGGAAACAAACTTTGTTGAAAACTCATTTGGGGCGTGTTTTGTGAAGTCACTGATCATTTTATACCACCGTAACAAAAAAAATTTTTATTTTAAAAGCAATCAACGTACGGAACACTATCTGTGCAAGTTCAAATTGCACTTAACCCGTTATTTATAATTATTTTCAATTGTAAATTATTAATAATGAATTTCGAAGCACGTTATAAAAAAATTCTTCTTGAAATCCAGATGTAAACACAACTCGCGACCGCGCTGGCAGTCATGTTGTTGGTATGACAGGGGACGAATGCGTAATAAAAAACAGGACCTAACGTTACTACTGTGTTTTATGTTTACAATAGTTGTACTAGGCGCGAAACATAGTACTGGGCGTGATCATTCCAAAGGCATACGGTTATTTGTGAAAAGAGTGGTGTGAGAAATGCAAAGCTGAGCCTCATATGGATATCACATCCCTGTGTTTTTAGTATACATGGTTCATCATCATCATCCAGCCTCTCTCGTCCACTGCTGAACATAGGCCTCCCAAGTCCTTCCAGTCTCCTCGATGTTGGTCTTTCGATATCCAGTTCTGGCCAATTTTATTTAGGTCGTCAGTCCATCGGCTAGGTGATCTGCATCTCCTTCTTTTGTCTTGCCGCGGTCTCCACTCAACAATTTTTTTCGTCCATCTATTGTCCGTCAAGTTCGCCACATGACCGGCTCACCTGCATTTTAGCTCCGTTATACGTTTTATAATATCTAACAGTGGTGGCTCGTGATGGAATTTGGTGGAGATTCACATACCTCACAAGGCTATGTTATATGTAGCATTATGAGCCAATAAGAGCGTGAAAACACGACTTCCAGATACCCACTTAATTTTAAATTTTATGTATCTACTAGCCGGGCCCGCGGCTCCGCTCGCGTGGACTTGGTTCACTACTATCGTCACTGCTTACTCCTTATGTTACCTAACGTAATAAAATATCTCCCATTATTTCCCCTTATCTCCCAATATTTCTCCTTATCTCCCATTATCTCTACATAATTTCCATTATCTAGGCTTATCTCTGCTCATCTCCCATTATTTCTCCTTATCTCCCATTATTTCTCCTTATCTCACGTTATTTCTGCATTATCTAGGCTTATCTCGACTTATCTCGCAATATTTCTCCTTATTTCCCACTATTTCTCCTTACCTCCCATTATCTCACCATAACTCCCATTATCTAAACTTATCTCTGCTTATCTCCCATTATTTCTCCTTATATCCCATTATATTTATTTCCCATTGTCTCACCTTATATCCCATTATCAAGGCTTATCTCGATTTATCTCCCATTATTTCTCCTTATCTCCCATTATCTCTACATAATGTCCATTATCTAGGCTTAACTCTGCTCATCTCCCATTAGTTCTCCTTATCTCCGATTATTTCTCCTTATATCACGTTATTTCCCATTATCTAGGCCTCTCTCTCGACTTATCTCGCAATATTTCTCCTTATCTCCCACTATTTCTCCTTATCTCCCATTATTTTACCATAACTCCCATTATCTAGACTGATCTCTGCTTATCTCCCATTATTTCTCCTTATCTTCCATTATAATTATTTCCCATTGTCTCATCTTATATCCCATTATCAAGGCTTATCTCGACTTATCTCCCATTATTTCTCCTTATCTCCAATTATCTCTACATAATTTCCATTATCTAGGCTTATCTCTGCTCATCTCCTATTATTTCTCCTTATCTCCCATTATTTCTCCTTATCTCACGTTATTTCCCACTATCTAGGCTTATCTCGACTTATCTCGCAATGTTTCTTCTTATCTCCCACTATTTCTCCTTATCTCCCATTATCTCACCATAACTCCCATTATCTAGACTTATCTCTGCTTATTTCCCATTATTTCTCTCCTTATCTCCCATTATAATTATTTCCCATTGTCTCACCTTATATCCCATTATCAAGGCTTATCTCGATTTATCTCCCATTATTTCTCTTTATCTGCCATTATCTCTACATAATTTCCATTATCTAGGCTTATCTCTGCTCATCTCCCATTATTTCTCCTTATCTCCTATTATTTCTCCTTATCTCACGTTATTTCCCATTATCTAGGCTTATCTCGACTTATCTCGCAATATTTCTCCTTATCTCCCACTATTTCTCCTTATCTCCCATTATCTCACCATAACTCCCATTATCTAGACTTATCTCTGCTTATCTCCCATTATCTCACTTTATCTCCCATTATCTAGGCTTACGTCGAATTATATATATATGTATAAATTTATAAAAAACACGTAAATCAGATAAGTGTTCTCGAGTGATAAGCGCACTAACGGACAGACAGACAGACAGAGAGACCTTACATTTTATATATATTATATTCTTTGCTACATTTAATGCTTTAGGCAGTGTATTGCAAGAGAACGCGCTAGCGGCAAACTTTTCTCCGACTTGATTCACTATTATCGTCACTGCTTATTCCTTATGTCACCTAACATAATAAAATATATCCTATAACCTGGCCAGAGAACATACGTATGTTTAAAAAAAGCACGTAAATCGGATAAGTGGTTCTCCAGTGATAAGCGCACTAACGGACAGACAGACAGACAGAGAGAGAGAGACGTTGCATTTTATATATATTATAGATATTCTTTGCTCCATGATATTGTTCCATATTTAATCGTTTAGCATGTTTAAAAAAAAAAGCACGTAAATCGGATAAGTGGTTCTCCAGTGATAAGCGAACAAAAGGACAGACAGAGAGACGTTGCATTTTATATATATTATAGATATCCTTTGCTACATGATATTGTTCCATATTTAGTGGTTTAGGCAGTGTATTGCAAGAGAACGCGCTAGCGGCAAACTTTTTTTCCGATTTCATTAACTATTATCGTCACTACTTATTCCTTATGCTACCTATCGTAATAAAATATAGCCTATAATCTGGCCGGAGAACATATGTATGTTTTAAAAAAAAAAGTACGAAAATCGGATAAGTGGTTCTCCAGTGAAAAGCGCACTAACGAACAGACAGACAGACAGAGATATGTTGCATTTTATATATATTTTAGATGTAATAAAATATATATCTATAATCTGGTCAGAGAACATATGTATGAATTTAAAAAATCACGTATATCGGATAAGTGGTTCTCGAGGGATAAGCGCACTAACGGACAGACAGACAGACAGAGACATGTTGCATTTTCTATATATTATAGATATAGATTATTATTATTATTGTTATATAACCTGGCCAAAGAATATATGTATGAATTTAAAAAAAGACAGGTAAATCGGATAAATGGTTCCCGCGTGACAAACGCCCTAATGGACAGACAGACAGAGAGACATTGCATTTTATATATATTATAGATTATAGATTATAGATATTCTCTGCTACATAATATTGTTCCATATTTAATGGTTTAGGCTGTGTATTGCAAACGAACGCGCTAGCGGCAAACTTTTTTCCGACTTCATTTACTATTTTACGTCACTGCTCATTTCTTATGCTACCTATCGTAATAAAATATAGCCTATAATCTGGCCAGAAAACATATGTATGTTTTAAAAAAAAAGTACGTAAATCGGATAAGTGGTTCTCCAGTGATAAGCGCACTAACGGACAGACAGACAGACAGAGAGACCTTACATTTTATATATATTATATTCTTTGCTACATGATATTGTTCCATATTTAATGCTTTAGGCAGTGTATTGCAAGAGAACGCGTTGCATTTTATATATATTATAGATTATAGATTCATACCTAGAAGACATTTTAAAAATTTTGTGTGTCAGTGGTCACAAATGAAAATAACTTACCTAATATTAATTGAAAATGGTAAATGTCAATAGGTTAAACATAATATTAAATATAAAATCACTTACCAATAGAGAAGGTCCAACTATAACCGGCAAATGGGCGCGGTGTATTGACATGCATGTATAAACGCGAACATAAATAATATACAACACTTAACGAAAGAAAATGCAGTTCATATTAGAAATATAGCAAAATTCATTGTTTTGTTTAAAACATCTAACTATAAGCGGAACATTCTAAACACAATGCTTAAACGAAAAGTCTATACGGCCAATTTTTGAATTTGTAAATTTGTCAATCACTAATTAATTAAAATCACTCATATATTCTATCATTTTCTTTTCTACTGATAACATTCCGAATGTTGAAAGTCTTTCTTCATTCATGGTACCTCTCAAAAACCACTTAATTCTTTTAAAGAGGAGAAATTTCTTTCAGCTTCAGCAGTTGTCATCGGAATGGTAATAATTAGCTGCAGTAAAATGTACATTGCGGAGAAATATATTTTGTAAATTATTTTCGATTATAAACCACAAACAATGCACCCCTCCTGGCAAATTTCTAAAATCTGGCCGTTTATAAATAAGTTCAAGTTCAGTTCGTAATCTAATTTTGTCTAAAAATGGCTATGCCTGAACTGTACCATTTAACAAGTGCGATAGGAATTTATTTCAAACTCCGAGAACTCAGAAGACATAAACAGAAGCGAACCGCTTAGATGACTATTAAATGAAAACCTTAATTTGAATTAATATATAATCACATACTTCTTTTGCTGCAACTACTTTCGTTAAATAAGGATCTTCCTTACGTCTTTTAATCTGAAAATGAACTACAACTTCAATTAAAGTAAGAATTTCTTCAGAATTTTGTCTTTCCGTCGCTCTACATTTTTTAAATATATTAATTGCTGTGGCTACCTGTACAGGATCAGAAGTCGATTTTTGCAAACTGTTATATAGGATATCGGCATATGGCATAATTTTATGTAAAAATGTTAGCCAGAATATAAATTATGCATCGTATAACATTCTACGAACTGCAGAGGCTTAATTAATTGTGGTAGATTGTTTCGAAGTATTTTCTACCTCCATACATTCGATAAATTCTTTTCTGTTCTCAGAAATAGTATATATAGTTTTACTTTTAAAAAGCCACCGTGTCGTAGAAGTTCTTGGAATATGGCAGCGTACAACTTCATTAATTATTTAAACCCGCTGAGGAGAATATGAAAAAAAAAAAATCGTAATATCTGTTATATTAGAAAAAAAAAAAAAAAAAAAAACCTTCTTCTGCACTAGCCGTATTTATAATCATCTTGAATAATTCTGTTTACTCCACCATGGCTGCCACTGATAACATTTGCTCGATCATAGCTTTGTGAAATTAATTTATTTGGTGTATCTGTAACTTCGAACAAAACCTCAATCATCGCTCCTGATGAAGCTAACATGGTTAGCGAAACGCGCGTCGAGTGCAAAAATAAAGTGTTTGGTGTAGTGGTGATATATACTGAGTAGTACAATTTGCTAAATTAATTGCATTATAATCTTGTAGATTCAAAAAAGCCCAAAATCGTTCATTTGGGGTACCGTCTTTTAAAATGTATCTGAAAACTAATACCATTTGAAACTTACAAGAAATATCTGTGGTCTCATCTGCTATAACAGAGATGAATTGGGCGTCTGCTACTTTATTCTTTATATATTCGTGGCAAACTTGTAGCATGCAATCTAATAATTCGTTCTGAATTATTTTTGAAGACTGTAGATTTTTCAAAATGCTCTTTTAAAGCCAGATCCAACTCTGCACTAAAATTGATTAGACCTTTGAAAAATGCCCGGATTTTGCGAACCATTCCTTTCATCGTGTCCTCGCAAAGCTAATTCGAAACATCCACAGAACTTTATATAATTTATAATTGTCGACAAAACGTACTGTTATTCAATACATTGTCATTATGTTTTTTCGATACCTCTTCTGTAGGCACTATCCAGTTGTTGTTTTATATCAACTTTTCCCAAAAGTCTTAGCTCTAACTGCGAATTTATATAAACCTGCGAACTTCTAAAGGCAACTTCGAAAAATTTTGTTTTAAATAATTCACTGTATATTCAAAGTTTCTTTAAAAGCCTAAAAATTTACTACACCTCCACTGTGCATCCATTTTTTCGTTCATTACATCAATTATAATCAGTTTATGTCTGTATAAAAAGAGACAGCGCCGTATACCGCCTTGCTTTACATCGAGTTCTTGTAGTTTACGCGCTTAGGGAGCTTCAGTGTTAGGGTTGTTATAAATTGTTCTTGTACATTTGTGGAGGAAGGTTCACTTCTTTAAAAGACGTTTGTATGACTAAGGTATAATACAAAATAATTTGCATTTTGCCTTGTTGTTGACAGGGGGTTCACGTGCTCATCTATATATCATCAAGATATCTACTATCTTTGTATGATCTTTAATGATTCTGTTCGGGATTCTATATCTTCTTGTAACGCCTAGCATTGACCTTTCCATTGCAAAGTGTGCTACTTTTAATTTCTGTGTTATCTTCCTTGTCATTGTTAGAGTTTCGGCTCTGTATGTCATGACTTGAACGTATCACGTAGTCTTCCCCAAGCCACTTCTTCTCTGGATGTCGCATGTTTGACTGTCACTGCCCAATCTTATTTCGTGCCCCAAATACTTATAGTCACCTACTTGCTGTATACATCGTTACGGGAGGAATAAAGTACTTTATATACATCAAACACTTTCCAGAAATATATTTATGGAATACGAGGGTGGATTCATAAGTCTGAAAAACTTCTACCTAATGGCGGGAAATTTTGTTGTGACTGTTCGTAAGCGTGATTCTTCTAACGGTTCTGTGCAAAGTTTCAAGCAGCAACGCGCAGTTGTTTGTTAGCAGTAATCGTAAGTGATCGGTGTTACAAGTTTCGTAAAAATAAATAAAATCGAATATCGTGCAGTGAATAAACAATTTATTTAAAAAAGTAGACTGCAACTCAAATACAAACTGAACTGAAGCAAGTTCATGGGGACTCTACACCAGCGTCCAAGATGCTTTATGACTAAATAAATGAATTTAAACGTGGGCGTACGAGCACTACAGATGCTGCACGTTCAGGCTGCCCTATTGAAGAAAGGGTATCATGAGATTACTGAGATGGTAGGCATCTCATCTGAACGGATACGTCATATCCTGCCTGAAGTTCTAAAAATTAAAAAGCAGAGTACGCGATAGGTGCCTCGTTTGTAGACTCCAAACCAAAAACGGATGCAAAAGGACATTGTAAAATTGTGTTTCGAAAAGCATAATCTGAAGGATTTCTGGCGTTGTTTTGTGACTGTAGACGAAACTTGGATCTTCCATAACACCCCGCAGACAAAACAGCATTCAAAACAGTTTTATAGTTGGAAAAAGTGATGGTAACGGCATCATGATTGACTATTTGGAAAAGGGTAAAACGGCGACCGACACTTATTACGCAACGTTATTGGACCTTTTACATAGAGCGTTAAAGCAGAAGCGTCCAAGATTAGCGCGCAAAAATATGCCCCTCACACCACTCTGCTCACACATTACCCATTGCAATGGCAAAAGTGCTCGAGATAAGCTTCGAAATAGTTCATTACCCTCCCTTTTCCCTACATTTGGCCTTAAGTGGCTTTTTCTTGTTTCTTAACCTCATATACTGGCTTGAGGAGAAGAAATTTCCGTCAAACGAAGAGGTGATTTGTGCTATAAACGAGTATTGTGCACAGTTCGAAACAAATTTTTCTTTTGAAGAAATAAAAAAGTTAAAATATTACTGGAGCAAATGTGTTGAGCTCGATGGAGATTATGTTGAGAAATTAATTTTCGTTTTTGTACAAAAATGTTATTTACCTTGTTTTTTACGAGACTTTTCAATGCATCCTCGTAGACTCACAAACACACATACACAACTTTTTTTTGGCGTTCCTACGAATCAAATTTTCTAGTAATTTTTAGATATTTAACCAGACTCTTACTTGGTTAAAATCAAATTTTTAAGCATGTTTGTTTGGTAGCAGAATTTTAAGGACTGAATCATTTAAGCTTTTTTTTCCGCATTACTTTCAAAAGAAATTTAAATTTGCAACCTACACTTTAAATCTTTTCAGCCGAACTGTTTATTCCAAAAGTAATTCTTCTAGGATTCCCAGTGTGATGATGTATAGAAATGACATTCTGAAGCCTCCGTCGGGCATTGTTAACGTGTTTGCAGATTTTTTCAAGAGTGTCTTCACACTGTCGGAACCAACAGCGACTTGTGATTCGCTTAGTACGTCTTTGACAATTGTGGAATTTTCGCCCATTACTGGGGATGAAATATTGATGGCCACGAAAAAATTAAAAAATAAGATGACCTCTGGACCTGATAATATTCCCTCGTTTCTCATTAGGGACTGTGCGACTGTCTTTGTAAGACCTTTAAAGTATATTTTTAATTTATCAATTAAATCGAGTGTTTATCCGAAACGATGGAAAGAAGGTAGACTATGTCCTATTTTTAAGAATGGAGACAGGGGGAAATGTTGAAAATTACAGGGGTGTCGTTATACTTTGTAACTTCTCAAAGGTCTTTGAGTCAGTCTTGTATGCACGTATCTATAGCCAAATTAAAAATCAAATTTGTTAGTAAGAGATCTACGGTCACAAATCTAACTGTTATGACACAGTTCATTTCCGAAATATTAAATGATGGTGGGCAGGTTGATGTTATTTATACAGATTTCTCGAAGGCCTTTGATAGGATCGACCATCATGTTCTCATCAATAAGTTGTCTTTCTTTGGTTTCACTGATGGTGCGAGGGCTCTTATAAGTTCTTACTTGTTTAATCGAACTCAGTTTGTAGCCTACAACGGATTCAAATCAGAGAGATTTGTGGCTACCTCAGGCGTTCCACAAGGTTCAAATTTGGGACCCTTGCTCTTCATTATGTTCATAAATGACCTTTGCGAGGATTTAAAATGTAACAGACTAATTTATGCTGATGATCTAAAAATGTTTATGCCAATAGAGAAAACTGAGGATTGTTCCTATCTACAGAGCCAGTTGAATTTCGTACATTCTTGGTGTTGTGACAACAAACTACATCTAAATGCTCAAAAAATGCAAAGTTTTAACATATACTAGGAGGGTAGCGTCAATAGAGTTTCAATATATAATTCAAGACCATAATTTAAGTAGGTGTAGCACAGCTAAGGATTTGGGAGTTGTTTTTTGGTGCAAAACTAACATTTGCTCAGCATATAGCATTGAAAGTTTCTGAAGCAATGAAGTTTTACGGGTTCATCATTAGGGGTTTCACTAATATTGCATCACTGAAGATTTTGTATTTCTGCTTTGTTCGCTCGAAACTAGAATATGCAAGTATTGTCTGGAGTCAAATGTACGAGGTGCATAGAGTTTCACTTGAAAAAGTGCAGAGGAGATTTCTGAAATTTCTGTTGTTTAAGATTAATGGAATGTATCCAGGACGGGGAATCAGCAGCGATTATTAGTGTGAACAGACAAATATTCTTAGCCTGGGAATCAGGAGAGTTTGTGCCTCAATATTATTCCTATATAGAGTATTGCACAATCTGATTGATTGCAGGGATATACTGTCTCGTATTAACATCAATGTGCCACGGATACACTCGCGATCAAATATGTTTTTTAGATGTAACAGACCTAATACTAATTTGTTATTGAATTCACATATTCATGTAATGTGTACTAATTTTATTTATATTTGTAATGTTTGTGACATATACTGTTGTACTAAGAAGCAATTACTACATACTGTTATTGAATATGTAAATGTCTAAATATTTACCCTATTAATGGGAAACTGTTGGGTAATAAAGCTATTATTATTATTATAATAAGACAAGCCGTCAGGATAATGATAGAATTCAACAACAATAATAATCATCTCGGACACTCTAAGCTCAATCCAAGCAATCAACTCTAATATTAACCCTTTTCCATACATCAAAGGCATCAAAAATTTCTTATACATCTGCCGCTATAGAACCACCAATGTAACTTTTCTTTGGGTTCCCAGTCATAAGGGTATTTAAGGAAATGAGGCAGCGGACAAGCCAGCTAATATGGCAAGCACTGCGGGAGAACAGTGTAGGACTTCAAGCTGCTCAAATGTTCTAAAAAAGTTCTTCGACGGAATAATTAACAATCTCTTTCAGCTTGAGTGGAATACTCTTCTGACAGATAATAAACTATGGCACACAAAACCCCAAGTATTCACACCTTATCATCTAAATTCCTTTTCTAGAAGAGAAAACACCATTTGGAAAAGACTATCAGTGGGTCACACTCATCCGACCCACTCTTATATTCTTAAAAGAGAACCCCCCCATCATGTCGTTTTTGTCAAGTTTCCCTCTCCATAGTTCATATTTTTAATTGCACTAACTCATCTTGCATCTTAATGAAAAAAACGATTTAAAGAAATCACTCAATTTTCTAACACTCAACTGCAGGTGGCAAAATGAAAAAAAAGTAAAGAGAATGAGGGAAAGAGGGAAATATATGAAATCTGTCATTCTTTTTCGAACATCGTTAACGAAAGCAACAAAAAAAAAAATTCCTCTTCCATCTTTAGTTTTACATACGTTAATGACCCATGGATTCATTGAAAATACTTTTATCATTGATCTCGACTGGGTATTTTCTTGATAGCCTAATTAATAAATTCATGCAAAATAAGTGTCTTCGGCAACACAGTTTTAAGAAAATTGAAGATTAAGGCGCGATAAAACCGTGCTAAGTTTTTAAAGTATTTTGCATATTTATTACATTTTATCTCGTTAATGGTGAAAAATTGTTGAAAGTAAAGGCGTCGTCAATTAAAAAATTAATAAGAAGTCAACGTTAAAATAATCCAAACAAGTGAGATAATTGGTCTCCAGTTGTCCAAAATTATTTTTAACGTATAAAAGCAAAATTAATCGAAATATCTAAGAGCAGAGAAATCAGCTGAAAATGAAACCTTTGAAGAAATGGAAGGTATACTGTTTGCAAGAGGCATAGCTGATTAGTATAAGTCTTCTATAAAAAAATCAGTTACAAGAACGTCAAAACTCGTTTTTTTCGAAACCATTTTTTCTCGGTTCATAGGAAGCAGAGACAAAATTCTATCTATCTAATAGGGCTAAAATTTTTAGACGTTATTCTATATATAATTATTTCTTGGATCACTTAGAATTAATTATTTTTATTAATAATTTCTTAATTTATTTGATTTTGATTGATTTTGATTTAATTGATTTTCAACGAAAATAAACACGATTTTTGAAATTTTTCTTTACAAGTCTGCCATTTTGTTTTTTGTATACATAAATGTCTAATCCTCATAACTAAACAGAGATATTTTTATTGAATAACTAGCCGTGCCCGCGGCTGTTCGCGTGGACTTGATTCACTATTATCGTCACTGTTTATTCCTTATGTTACCCAACGTAATAAAATATATCCTATAATATCCTATAGCCTAGCCAGGGAACACATGTATATTTAAAAAAAAAAACGTAAATCGGATAAGTGGTTCTTGAGTGCTAAGTGCACTAATGGACAGACAGACAAAGAGACGTTGCGTTTTATATATATTATAGATTTTTTGTAAATATGAAGTTAAAAATTAAAAAAAAAACACTTAAATGGGATAAGTGGTTCTCGAATGATATGCACACTAACGGAGAGACAGATAGACAGAGAGGCGTTGCGATATATATATATATATATATATATATATATATATATATATATATATATATATATATATATAGCCAGAGAACATATGTATAAATTAAAAAAAAAAAAATAAGTAAATAGGATAAGTGGTTCTCGATAAGCGCACTAACGGGCAGACAGACAGACAGAGAGACGTTGCATTTTATATATATTATACTCTTTGTTACATGATATTGTTCCATATTTAACTCTTTAGACAGCGTATTGTAAGAGTGTGCGCAAGCCGCAAACTTTTTTCACTGTTATCGTCACTGCTTATTTCTGATATAATAAAATATATCCAATAGCCTGGTCAGAGAACACATATATAAAATCTAAAAAAAACACGTAAATCGGATAAGTGGTTCTCGAGTGATAAGCGCACTACTGGATAGACAGACAAACAGGCAGAGAGACGTTGCGTTTTATATATATTATAGAAGATTATAGATAATCTGGCCAGAGAAAAAATGTATGAATTAAAAAAAAAAAAACACGTAAATCGAATAAGTGGTCCTCGAGTGAGAAGCGCACTAACGGACAAACAGACAGAGAGACGTTGCATTTTATATATATTATAGAAGATTATAGATAACGCGTCCAGGATCGGGTAGGTGGTTCTCAAGTTATAAGCGCACGAACAGACAGACAGACAAACAGAGAGACGTTGCATTTTATATATATTATATTCTTTGCTACATGATATTATTGTTCCATTTTTAATGGAACGGTTTAGGCAGTGCATTACAAGAGAACGCGCTAGTGGCAAACTTTTTTCCGACTTGACTCACTATTATCGTCACTGCTTATTCCTTATGTTACCTAACGTAATAAGATATATCCTATAACTTGGCCAGAGAACATATGTATATTTAAAAAAAAAGCACGTAAATCGAATAAGTGGTTCTCGGGTGATAAGCGCACTAACGGACAGACAGATAGACAGACAGAGAGACGTTGCATTTTATATGTATTATAGATAATTAATTTAGATATTTTATTACAGATCGTTACAAATGGAGATGTGCTTCCCACTACCCACCCACCTTTTTTTTTGAGCAGATCACTTTGACCGCAAACAACATGCACAAAATATTATTAAATAAATTTAAAAAAAAAAAAATTGCGTAGTTTAAGATGTCAATAATAACATATAAAAAAATTGAAAAGAATGTATTTTATTTAGTTACGAAAAAAAATTCCTGAAATAAGCTTCAAATTTTAGCCGTCAATTTCGGCGTTAGTAAATTTCACACCTAGACTACCCGCGCCCTTAATACAACAGGTAAATTCCACACTAACCTTATAAGGGTGCTTAAATCTTACAGGTAATTTCCACACCAAGCAAATATAATTATGCTTTATTCATCTAAATAAAATTGGACGGATTTCTTTTAAATCAGTTTTTAGATATTTGCAAAAATATATGTTTTTATTTTATAGTAGAATAATATTGATAAAACATGAAGTTTTTGCTAAATACATAAAATACAATTGGACAAATTTCCTTACATATACTAAATAATGCTACAAACTTATACATATCTATTTATATATATATATTTACAAAACAGGTTGAGAAAAATAGGAGATACATTTTAAAAAATGGAAACGATTAATAATTCCTAATTGTCTTTGTTCATAAAGATTTTTAAATGTTTTAATTTTTGATTATTATGATTATTACTTATTTAAGACTCGTCGACACTTTGTATTTTTATATATACGTTAATCTGAAATTCTTTCAGCCTATCGATAAAAGTATACAGAGACTGATGTGTAGAATAAAAAGAATTATTTAGATGGGAATGGAAGGACTCACAACTGTTCGTCGTTCGAGTTAAAGATGGATTCGATTCTGCCCATATTTCAATTGGAAAATCGGCTCCTTCCTCTATATGCGTTTCTAGTAGGTAATCACAAAATTTATTTAAACGTTCATCCTCAGGTTTTACAGAATATAAATCGTATGCAAAACTATCACCTAATTCTTGGGGTGCTAAATAGGACAAGCCGAAACAATACTTTAACCAACGACCAATTTCAGAATTTTTGTCGCAATATTCTTTAGCTAGACCTAGATTCTGTATCTTGCGAAACCAAGATTGGTGTAAATGAAATCTACATCCTAACACTTTAACATTTGCCTTATGAATAGATTTTTCGAAGTCAATAGTAATTTTCTCTGGATTGAAATATCTGTTGAATAAATCCTACATTTTAAAAATGTGAAGAGGTTTTTGTATGTTTCAGCTCTCTTATCACGCAATAAGCAAAATAATAATGGAATGTAATGACCGTTGACAAAACCATGCACTGTAAATAACTGTGTAAAATATTTAGTGCAGTATGAAAAGGTGCCGTCCATATATATATTGGATATTTTACACAACATATTGACATTTATAGTGCAAGAAAAAACAATAATGCCACTTTCGAGTTCATTGATATATAGAAAATTCTCACCCTTGCTAGTTTTGATTTCAAATGTCTCTAAAACACTATGCACCTTCTCAGCACTTCTTGGATTACGTCCTGGCAAAAATTTTCGTCTATGGTTATGAATGTTTTTTCTAATATATTCGACATCTTTTTCTGCTACTGTTTCAGGCATGTTTTGTAGTTCTTGTCGGATAATTTTAGATGGTCTTTAACTCATATGCTCTCCGGCTTTTCTTTTGCAGGAATTACTAATTATTTGCCGATTCAGCTTCTTGGTGTCGGCTTCGTGTGTATGGAGTCCTTTACTTCTGGTAACTAAATCCTCGGGCCCAACGGTGAAGACTTTTGATTTGCAATCTTTTTTTTGAACATCTCCAAAATGTTTCTCCACATTTTAGCACCTTTTCTCGAAAGTAAGTGTAGTAATACACACATAACATGTCCTTTCCTCGATTACTTTTTATTAACTTTGCTTCCATATTAGCAACACTTTAAAAAATATACGCACAACCAAGTAATAATCACAAATTAATAATATGTACTAAACTGATATGTAGAAGGGTTTAATGATTTAATTGAACAGGCCGGTGCGTATCACCACCCATTTATCAACCCTCATCCTCTACCTGAAAGTACTCGGTGTGGAATTTACTTTCGCAATTATAATCGCTTAAATATGTCTAGGTCATAAACGGATTAGTGGTGTGGAAATTACCTGCGCCCGTCAATTTCGCTAAAGCTCAGAAAGATCCACCTGGTGAAATTAATACTGCGTGTTTAAAAAACTTGACAATGGCAAAGATGTATTAAATTCATTGAATTTATCTATAGTTATTTTGATAACCGTTTCAACGGAAGCAACTTTAGAGTTTCTTGTAAAAATATACGAGTATAACGAGAACATATAAATATTAATACCATAATTACATATAATAACAACATGTTAAGCACCTACATTAAATTTTATTAATATTTAAAAGCAATGATAATAATTTAAGGTACTTAAATAATTGTAAGCGATGACATTAATTTTAACACGATCGTTTGATGAGTTTATGTTGTCATAAGAACTTTCAAAAAGATTTTCACTGTAACAGTTTATATATACGGGGGTATGTTAAAAATAACAGGTTCCAATTTTTTTTCCTCAGAAAAAAGATTGTTTCGTATTTTGCACAGTTCTCGTTTACAGCACAGATAACTTCTTCATTCGACGAAAATTTCTTTCAACAAGCCAATTTTTAAGGTTAGGAAACAATAAAGAGTCTTAATAAAGTAACACTTTTATGCGCGCTAATCTTGGTTGCTTCTACTTCAGCTCACTATGCAAACGGTCCAATAACTTTACATAATAAGAGCCAGCCACTGTTTTACCCTTTTCTAAATAGCTAATCATGTTGATACCCTGGGAGTCCCAAAAAAACAGTCGTCATAACTTTTCTCACCGATAAAACTCGTTTCCCTTTTTTTCGGTGCACGTTCACTTTCGCTAACCCACGGTTTTGACTGCCGTTTTGTCTCCAGGTTATAATGGTGGATCCATATTTCATCTACAGTTGCAAAAAGATGCCAGACATCCTTCGGATTATACAACTTTTCCAGGCACGATTTTAAAATATTCTTTCTTTTAGGTTTTTGGTCTGGAATCGACAAACGTGGCATCCATCACGCACACAGCTTTTTTTAAAACTTCATGACGTATATTATGTAGCCATTCATATGAGAGTCTACCATTTTAGCAATGTCACCAAGCTTAATGTAACGATCTTTCATCAGGATACCATTAATTTTATAAATCATTTCTTTAATCAGGCGTCCTGAACGTGTAGCATCTTACGCCCACATTTAAATTCATTTATCCAGTAATAAATGGACTTGAGTGCTGGTACAGAGTTCCCATGAACTTCCTTCAATCCATTTTCTATCTGGGCCAAAGTCAGCTTTATTAATTAAAAATGTTTTATCACTGCACTCGGCTTTATCCATTTCTATGAAAACACCAATTATTTACGATAGCTGCGCATTGTATCTGTTGGAGACTTTGAACACAACCACTACAAGAATCACGCTTGCCAACAATCATGCCGCTTAACAAAATTTTCCACCATTTCGCAAAAATTTACCGTATTTATACATACATACATATATATATATATATATATATATATATATATATATATATATATATATATACATATATATATATATATATATATATATATATATATATATATATATATATATATATATACATATATATATATATATATATATATAAAGGGTGATTCATGTAGAGGTACTTTTTTTAAAATAAAAAAAATGAATAAAAACAATTTTATTTTATAATCTTTATTATCATATAAAAGAACCATTCTTTACAATTATTTCTTAAAGATAATTTCTTTCAAATGTTGTCCGCGACTACGGTTAACAACGTCCATTCTGAAGTTCCAATTTTCAATGACGCGTGTGAGTATTTCGAGTGGTATTTGGCCAATGACTCGAGTAATATTGGCCTCCAATGCCTCAATTGTAGCTGGCTTATCCATGTAGACTTTGGACTTTACATAGCCCCAAAGGAAAAAGTCAAGTCAATTTTTCTCGAAAACAGTGGATCTTCTGCAAGCTTGTCAAGAGCCCAACGACTAAAACGGAAACGATTCGGAAGGTCGGTCGGCTTCAGTTGTTGCACTAGTTGAATTTTATATGCTTTTAAAGAAAGATCCTTACGTAAAATACGCCAAGTTGTTGAATATGACAGGCCAAGCTGTTGAGAGCGGCGACGAATCGACACTTCACGGTCTTCGCGTACACTCTCCGCTACCGCCCTTATATTTTCCTCACTACGTGCTGGATGTGGTATATTCGGTCGAACATTATCCAATAATGAAAATTGGGTCTCAAACTTATTGATGGTAGAGCTAATTGTGCGTTCGGTAGGCCGATTATGTGGATCATAAGTTGCTCTAAGCGCCCGATACACATTCCTCGTAGAACACCCCATTTTCGTAATAAAGTTGAACAATTTGTAGACGCTGTGCCGGGCTAAGTCTTTCCATTATGAATTGTCAAACACTACTGAACAGGAATGCCACTTTAGTTGACACGACGCATGCGCACTCTGCAATTAAATCCCCATCACAAAAAGTACCTCTAAAAGAATCACCCTTTATATATATATATATATATATATATATATATATATATATATATATATATGTATACATATATATATATATATATATATATATATATATATATATATATATATATATATATATATATACAGGGGGCCCCATATGTATGGAATAATGATTCCACAGCATTTATTAATTAATGTATTAAAAAAATGTTTAATGAAAAATTATAGGGTGTTATACGGCGCACATGCTGACCTTGACAATAAAATGTCATTTAGAACAAATTACGCCACTTGATTTTTTTAAATGGAAAACCCTGTATATTATTTTATTTTTGAGTCCTACTAAAAATTATACATATGTATAATTTTTAGTAGGACTCAAAAATAAAATAATATTATTTGTCTAACTTACCACATGTATGTCTAAATTGAACTGTTTTGGAATTATTGTCATTTGAAATTTAAAATAAGAAAAAGACAAAAAAACTATTAATAAATACTCTAGGTTTATTTTTAAGGTAACAGTTGCTCAAAATGGCTACCGTTAACAGCGAGGCAATGGCCTAATCTGTCATAAACAGCCTGAAAAGAGTTTTGCAGAGAATCAGGGGTGATCTGTGCTACTTCATATTGAATTCTTTGTTGTAAATCTTCTACAGTTTCAAGTCGACTGCGGTAAACTTTGGTTTTCAAATGACCCCACAAAAAAAACTAGTGGCGTAAGGTCGAGACTCCTTGCAGGCCATTCTACAGTACCTCTTCTGTCTATCCATCGATTAGGAAAAATCGCATCCAGATATCTACGAACATTGATTTCATAGTGAGTAGGTGCTCCGTCCTGTTGATACCGCAGATTCCTGTTAGGGGTATCCAAATTATTTTCATCGAGAAAAAGACCTGCACAAGCTGGAATAATTTGCTCTTGGAATAACTGTAAATACCGCTGTCCGGTAAGATTTCCGTCAATAAAAAAGGGACCAATTATATGACGTCCACAAATCCCTGCCCACACATTTATCTGTTGTGGCCTTTGAGAATTATTGTCGATTATCCGGTGGGGATAGTCATCTTCAGATAATTCTTGCAATAGAATGGGTTGTATGGATGAAATTTTTCTTCATTCATTATACGACTTAAGGTACCTTTACTTATGTTGAGGTCTAGGCAAAGCTGGCGAGTGGCTGTATGGGGATTTTTCATAATTTCCAATAAAGCATCTAACTTTTTATCATCGCTTGTTTTAACTTTTGGAGACGATCCTTAACATGACCTAAATTGTTTTTGTTTTGTTAACTACGGATTGGGTAATAGGTTCTCGATTCGGATATTCTGCGTTAAAAAGATCACACACCTCCTGTTGTGTTCTCCTACGGTCCCCGTAACCAACCATCATTATCAAGTGATACTTTCAGTTTCTGTTAAAAGTACCATTATGATATTGCGCTCAAATTGCAGTTTCACAAAATGCAGCAATAAACGTTTTCGTCAATAAATCATTTTTTGACGCTGACAGTAAATGTTTAACACAAGCCAGCTTAGTTTTTTTTTTTTAAATTTGATCTCCTTAATTTCAAATATCAATAATTCCAAGACAGTTCATATGGTATGTTAGACAAATAATATCTAGAATTTTTAGTAGGATTCAAAAATAAAATAATATATAGGACTTTCCATTTAAAAAAATTGAAGACAGCGTAATTTCTTCGAACTGACAGTTCAAAATCTTTTATTGTCAACGTCAGCATGTGCCCCGTATAACACCCTATAACTTTTATTTTACCATTTTTTTTGATACACTGATTAATAAATGCTGTGGAATCATTATTCCGTACATATGGGGTACCCTATATATATATATATATATATATATATATATATATATATATATATATATATATATATATATATATATATATATATAATTTTTCTGTTGAACCTTTTGTTTACATAAACTTGATTGGTTTTTCTTGAGTACTTAGGTTCTTTTGGAAAATACGAACTAGTTTATTTGACGTTTCGCCTTATTTTTTTATAGGCATTTTCAAAAATTCTTTATTTTTTAATATTCATTCTAAAATTAGAAAATACAAGGTTAAAATCTTTTAAGTCAAATTACAGGTTTAAAAACATATAACATTTTTAAGCACACTCGAGCATTTAAAATATTTACACCACAACAAAAATATAAAACAAATTACTCACGAGTATATACCTTGAAAGTCAACTATTTGTGTGTTTGTGAATTTCAAATTCTATATTTCTTTCAACATATCGTGTCTCGTATTGTTTACTGATTTTTTTTAAATTTTATTATGTATAATGGGTGTCTTAACCAAAAAACAAATATACTAGGAATGCTTCCACTGCCCTTAGTAAACACGAAGCAGAAGAAAAACATGACTTTAAATTTAATGAAACCAAGGTCTTCTGCAAAGAGCGGAATTATGCCAAACTACAGATCAAAGAGATGATTGAAATAAAAAAAGATGAAAACACTCTGAATGATAGGACTGACATAAAAGGAATCAGTCATATCTACACAAATTTAGTTAAAAAATAAACATGGTGGCATGCATATCCTCTTAATAATACAAAATGGTATATATACTTAACATCAATAATAGTTTTTTTTGGTTAAGACACCCATTATAGATAATAAAATTTTTAAAAAAAAACAGTAAAAAATACGAGACACGATATGTTGAAAGAAATATAGAATTTGAAATTCACAAACACACAAATAGTTGACTTTCAAGGTATATACTCGTCAGTAATTTGTTTTATATTTTTGTTGTGGTGTAAATATTTTAAATGTCCGAGTGTGCGTAAAAATGTTATATGTTTTTAAACCTGTAATTTGACTTAAAAGATTTTAACCTTGTATTTTCTAATTTTAGAATGAATATTAAAAATAAAGAATTTTTGAAAATGCCTAAAAAAAAATAAGGCCAAACGTCAAATAAACTAGTTTGTATTTTCCAAAAGAACCTAAGTACCCAAGAAAAACCAATCAGGTTTATATATATATATATATATATATATATATATATATATATATATATATATATATATAATATGTGTATAACTAAATAAAATGGTGTCGATTTAGGGTACTGAAATCATCTACAATCAGGAAAGCACTTAAAGATAAGAACACAACCATATAAGAATTAAAAAAAAACTGTCGATGCCGCGGCATGCCGAGGCGATTCGAATCTTTGATCTCACGGTATACGCTCCTGTACTTTACAAACTAAGTCACAACGTCAACGTGCCGTAGCCTATTAGGTGGAGATCTGTTTCGTTGCTTTCCCCACCTCAGTCGAGAACTAACAGTAATTCTCCTGGTATCAGGCGGTCCACAAATAATGAATACGTTTACGTAAGGAGGATCCAAAACCTGAAGCGGGACTTCAGATAAAAACGTTAGCATTCTTAGGAGCTCAAACGTATAATGCTGCTTTATAATTGCAGGGTAAATTCACCAAGTTATATCCATCTGATAGCTCTGGTTTAGCGACTTGTGACGTCTCTTCGTTCACATTTCTGAATGAGAAAATATTTACAAGCAAATTGAGAAAGGCTGAACTTAGTGTATTAGTGTGGGTGATAGTTATGTTTTAAAAAAAATATTTTTTCAAGCTAACCGAGTGTTTCTTTATAGCTAGGTAGATAGACAATAGACAGTTTATTCATCTTTTCAGCTACAAAAGTTGTAGATAAGACATGTCAACAAAGGGATGTATGATTCCATCTTAGGTAATATCAAAAATAATAAATAAAAAAAAAAGAAATCTTACTGTTAAACACATTAATACACAGTAAATACAAGATATAACAAAAAACATAACATACATATTTATAACAAACAAAATACATACTGAAGATGCTTTAATTATATAAGGATGTTATAAAGAATAACATTCACACTCCGCCTAGCAGATAACTTTCAAATTCAGTTACAGAATAAAAAGTTTTATTTAATAGTATAGTTTTTATTTGTTTTTTGAAACGTGCCATAGATTCAATCCTTTTTACATTTTCCGGCAATAAGTTAAATAGTCTGCAACCTAAGTAATAACTAGTTTTTTAACATATTCATGATTGTGTTTTTCAATATAAAATTTTCTCTGTTTCGAGTCGGATAACGATGAAAAGATCTATGCGAAATGAAGCTATCTTGATTTTGAAAGATATATTTTGAGAGTTTATATATATATATATATATATATATATATATATATATGTATATATATATATATATATATATATATATATATATATATATATAACATATATATATATATATATATATATATATATATATATATATATATATATATATATATATATATATATATATGTATATATATATATATATATATATATATATATATATATATATATGTATATATATATATATATATATATATATATATATATATATATATATATATATATATATATATATATATAAATACTTGTAACTGTTAATATTTTTCTATTCTTAAAGACTTCCCTACAGGATACATTATATGGCATACTAAAAATTAGTCTCATGATTCGTTTTTGTATTACCAGCACTCTGTTTAGTTCCTGCGCACTTCCCCAAACCGCCAGACCATAGGACATGGCTGGGTAAGCATTAGCGTAATAGACAGTTATGAGATTGGGAACACTTAATGAGTTTTTTAAAGATTTTATCATAAAAAAACATTTATTTAGTCTTGAGCAAACGTCATCTATGTGCAAATTCCATTCGAGGTTAGAATCTATTATGATTCCTAAAAACTTTGAGCTATGGCTAACAGGCAAATTCATATTATTAAATACAATATTTAGGTTTATTGGTTTGCGCATTTTTGTCTTAAATTCCATAGGCACGGTCTTTGATAGATTTATTATAAGGTTATTCATTTTACACCAGTTTGAGAACTCAGTCAATATTATTTTAATTTTTTCCTCCAAAAGTTTCTCATCTTTGGCTGAGATGACTATGGTCGTATCGTTAGCGAACATAAAAACGACTCCACGTGAAATGTATTCAAGTAGGTCGTTTATGAACAAGAAAATTAGAGGACCTAGGACACTGCCTTGAGGGGTCCCTAAGTCACAGTTTGTCATTTGCGAAAAAATATTACCAATTTTTATTTTAATGTTTCTACCTTTCAGAAATGAATTAAACCATTTATTTAGTGGTCCTCTAATACCTAGCCTTTCAAATTTTTTAACATCAAAGCCTGGGTCTATTGTGTCAAATGCCCTTGTTAGATCAAATAGTAGAGCTACTACTTTCTCATTTATATCAAGTTTTTTATATATATTCTTTATAAAGTCGATCGTTGCGGTCTCTGTAGAGTGCTTTTCTCTAAAACCGTGCTGGTGTGAGGTTAGAACTTTGTTATTATCAAGAAATGGAGTTATCTTATTGTAAATGACTTTTTCGAAAACCCTTGAAAAACAGTTAAGTAAAGATATAGGCCTATAATTTTCAACTAAAAGAGGATCGCCCTTTTTAAATACAGGTAAAATGTTAGCCTCTTTCAATCGCGAAGGGAAAATACCTTCATAAACAGATATATTTATTAAATAAACCAGGCAAGCAATTATTTTAAGCGAACATCTCTTTTAACAAAGCAATAGGTACTTCATCATAACTTCAAAAAAATCCTCTTAGGTACGTACAGATGGTACTGAATGGGAAATGGGGTCTGAATAAATGAGAAAGAAGAAGAAAATATATTTTTTTTTTTGGTAAAATACAGATTATCTGTCATTTCTGTCATCTAAAGACTCCCACATGATGTTATCGTACCCGCCCTAAGTAAATTACTTCTTTTATTCGTTATATCGCAATAAATAAACTGGATCAATTTTGCCTTACTTAAGATATCTTGAGCGTGCTATTTATATTTAAGATTAAGAACATTATTTAGTATTAAGTACTGTAAGCTGGTGCACTTATTTAAACAGCATGCGAGTATATAAATTTAAAATTTTAATCTGAAGTTTCACATGAATATGTAAGCTCTTATAATTTGTTGCAACTTTTATCGAAAAAAAGTTATGTATAATAATTGAATTAACGGCATCTTGATTGGATTTTCTGTTATAATAAAAAAAAGACAGGCTGTCCTTAGATTAATTTAAAACATGACAAAACAGTACTTATAATGGGTGTCTCAAAATGGCCTGATATTTTAATTTATTAATTAAAAAGGTATAAACATGGAGGTTATGTGTGAAACAAAATATCCGATAAATCGCCGCCTCCACCCTGTTTGCAAACGTTCACTCTTTTGACGAAATTTTCAATAACATTTTGGCATAATTGCGGATTAATTTCATTAATGGTGCGTCTAATTTCTTCCTTGAATTCCAGAATGGTCTGGGGATCATCGGCATACATTTTTCCTTTCAGAAAACTCCAAAGAAAGAAGTCCAGTGACATCAAATCGCACAATCTTGGTGGCCAATTCACATCGCCGAGGTGCGAGATAACACGACCATAAAATTTCGTCTGCAATAACTGCATTGTTTCGCCCGCAGTGTGGCAGGTTGCGCCATCTTGTTGAAAATATATATCTTCCAAGTCCATGCCGTTCAATTCATTCCATAAAAAGTTGGTTATCATGTCACGATAACGAGCACCATTGATGGTAATGGCATTTCCAGTGGCATTCTCGAAAAAGTACGGCCCAATCACTGCTCCAACCGAAAATTCGCACAAAGCAGTGACTCATGGTGGATGCATGAGAAGCTGTTGGATCACTTGTGGATTTTCGGTCCCCCAAATGTGACAGTTTCGTTTATTTACGTAGCCACTAAATTGAAAATGCCCCTCATCGCTGAAGATGATTTTCTTCGAAAAATCATCAGAGATTTGTTGATGCTCCAATACCCAATTGGCCAATGTACCGCCGCGCTGCGCATGGTCTACTGGCTACAGTTCTTGTATCAATTGGATCTTGTAAGCATGCAAATGCAGATCTTTAGCCAAAATTCGCTGCACAGAGCATCTTGAAATGTTGAATTGCTGAGCACAATGGCGAATCGAGGTGGAAGGACTTTCGTCAACACTCGTAGTCACTGCGGCTATGTTTTCATTCGACCAGCCGGTACGAGGACGGCCACTGCTTTTCGCGGTCAGAATTGAACCACTAACCTCAAATTTTTTGATTAACTGCCTCACAGTGTTGCGAGATGGTGCGTTATGACTACCAAAAGTGCGGACTTGTCGAACCGTGTCTGCAAAATTTTCACTATTTTGTAGTGAATTTTCACAATTTCTATGCGTTGTTCGATCGTGTAATTCTCCATGACTAAACCTCAGTACTTCCTGATGTCAGCTGTCAAAGATTAGCACTCTATGTTCTCCACAAAAAAAAATGGCGCGTAATTTAAAATATCAGGTCATTTTGAGACACCCATTAATAATAATAATAATATATCATATTTATTTAGTCTCATCAGCTAAAGTATTGTTTTTTGATATATTCCAAGCATTAGGATAGCGAAACAATTAGAAAATAAACAGGTGATCAAATCTTTAATAAAATACGAGGGTGTTATCTTAAATTATCTATCCAGCTATGAAGAAAAACTCACAGAGCTTAAAAAATGATTTCTACATAATTGCCGTTTACACTAATACACTTAGACTGGCCTTTCTAAAGTTTTCTCATTACTTCCAAAAAAAATTTTGATTATATCTCAAAAAACGAAGCTAGAGCTGTCTTTAACCCACCATTATTTTGAGGAAAATTTTTAACCTCTGAGGGTAGATATTTCAACGTTTGTAGTCGTAGGTAGCGAAGTCAGGGCTACAAAGTTGACATTGGTGCATCCATAATTTTCGGTAATGGTTTGTACAATGCTAGCCTTGTGAATCGTGCAGTTCTTATGCCACAGCAAAGTTTTGGTTCCTTCGTAAATCTTTCCACTAATCGTAGACCCTCTTTCTATATTTTAATAAGCAAAATTCGTTCGCAAGAAGTCGGCTGAGTTTTCGTCTTTTTGGAGATTAAGAACTCTTAGGAACCCATTGCATTGACTGTTATTTCGTGGAGCTTACAAAAAATCTTTTTGCAAGCTAACCGAGTGTTTCTTTATAGCTAGGTAGATAACTTTAAAAAAATCCTCTTAGGATAGGTATAGATGGCCATGGGGCCTGGATAAATGAGAAAGAAGAAGAAAAACTTTTTTTTGGTAAAACACAGAATATCTGTCATTTCTGTCATCCAAAGACTCCCACCTGATAGTATCGTACCCACCCTAAGTAAATTACTTCTTTTAATCGTTATATCGCCATAAATAAACTGTATCAATTTTGCCTTACTTAAGATATCTTGAGCGTGTTATTTATATTTAAGATTAAGAACATTATTTAGTATTAAGTACTGTAAGCTGGTGCACTTATTTAAACAGCATGCGAGTATATAAATTTGAAATTTTAATCTGAAGTTTCACATGAATATGTAAGCTCTTTATAATTTGTTGCAACTTTTATCGAAAAAAAGTTATGTATAATAATTGAATTAACGGCATCTTGATTGGATTTTCTGTTATAATAAAAAAAAGACAGGCTGTCATTAGATTAATTTAAAACATGACGAAACAGTACTTATAAGGGGTGTCTCAAAATGGCCTGATATTTTAATTTATTAATAAAACGTATTATTTATTTGAAAAGTACAATTGCTTTTATTTTAATATAAGGTACAAACATGGAGGTTATGTGTGAAACACAATATCCGATAAATGTCCGCCTCCACCCTGTTTGCAAACGTTCACTCTTTTGACGAAATTTTCAATAACATTTTGGCATAATTGCAGATTAATTTCATTAATGGTGCGTCTAATTTCTTCCTTGATCTCCGGAATGGTCTGGGGATCATTGGCATACATTTTTCCTTTTAGAAAACCCCAAAGAAAGAAGTCCAATGACGTCAAATCGCACAATCTTGGTGGCCAGTTCACATCGCCGAGGTGCGTGATAACACGTCCATGAAATTTCGTCTGCAATAACTGCATTGTTTCGCCCGCAGTGTGGCAGGTTGCGCCATCTTGTTGAAAAAATATGTCTTCCAAGTCCATGCCGTTCAATTCATTCCATAAAAAGTTGGTTATCATGTCACGATAACGAGCACCATTGACGGTAACGGCATTTCCAGCTGCATTCTCGAAAAAGTACGGCCCAGTCACTCCTCCAACCGAAAATTCGTACCAACCAATGACTCATGGTGGATGCATGAGAAGCTGTTGGATCACTTGTGGATTCTCGGTCCCTCAAAGGTGACAGTTTCGTTTATTTACGTAGCCACTAAATTGAAAATCACCTCATCGCTGAAGATGACTTTCTTCGAAAAATCCCCATCGATTTGTTGACGCTCCAATATCCAATTGGCCAATGTACGGCGCTGCGCAAGGTCTGCTGGCTGCAGTTCTTGTGTCAATTGGATCTTGTAAGCATGCAAATGCAGATCTTTCGTCAAAATTCGCTGCACAGAGCATCTTGAAATGTTCAATTGCTGAGCACAATGGCGAACCGAGGTGGAAGGACTTTCGTCAACACTCGCAGTCACTATGTTTTCATTCGACCGGCCGGTACGAGGACGGCCACTGCTTTTCGCGGTCAGAATTGAACCACAAACCTCAAATTTTTTAATTAACTGCCTCATAGTGTTGCGAGATGGTGCGTTATGATGGCCAAAAGTGCGGACTTTTCGAACCGTATTTGCAAAATTTTCACTATTTTTGTAGTGAATTTTCACAATTTCTATGCGTTGCTCGATCGTGTAATTCTTCATGACTAAACAAAAAAAATGGCGCGTAATTTAAATTTCAGGTTTAATTTTTAATAATTATAATATATATACATATATATATATATATATATATATATATATATATATATATATATATATATACATATATATATATATATATATATATATATATATATATATATATATATATATATATATATATAATTTAATACTTACAATATATCATATTTGTTTAGTCTCATCAGCTAAAATATTGTTTTTTGATATATTCCAAGCACTAGGATAGCGAAACAATTAGAGAACAAACAGGTGATCGAATCTTTAATAAGATACGAGGGGGTTTTCTTAAATTATCTATCCAGCTATGAGGGAAAGCTCACAGAGCTTAAAAAAAGTTTCTGCATAATTGCCGTTTACACTAATATACTTAGACTGGCGTTTCTAGAGTTTTCTCATTACTTCCAAAAAAAATTTTGGTTATATCTCAAAAAACGAAGCTAGAGCTGTCTTGAACTAACCATTATTTATTTATTTATTTTTTTTAATAAGAATACTTATTACAAGTCTCCTTAGGTCTATTACAATCTGGTCTCATATGGACCAATGAGCAATTTTATTCTAACCTATATTATTACGTACAATTCTTAAAAACTCGGGTCTCACTCATTAGTGTTCCTTGTGTTCTGATAATCTTTTGCTGCACTAGTGTTAGTGTGTAGCACTTATCCCGCACCGTACTCTGCTTTTCACTGTCACTTCACTAGCTCACAGGGCTTAATACTCTTGAGTCTTCTTCGCTGTTCTGTGTTGTCCAGGAGCTGGATGGCCTCGACGTTCACGTGATGAAGCAGCCTTTGTTCGTGGCTACTAGCAAATTTACTGATGGTCTGGTCGACTGTATCCATTTGGAGGTCCCTATGGATGTCTCTGTTCCGGCAATACCAAGGTGCATCAACGATGTTTCTTAGCACTTTGTTTTGAAAACCATTATTTTGAGGATATTTGAACGTTTGTAGTCGTAGGTAGCGAAGTCAGGGCTACAAAGTTGACATTGGTGCATCCATAGTTTTCGGTAATGGTTTGCACAATGCTAGCCTTGTGAATCGTGCAGTTCTTATGCCACAGCAAAGTTTTGGTTCCTCCGTAAATCTTTCCACTAATTGTAGACCCTCTTTCTATATTTTTAATAAGTAAAATTCGTTCGCAAGAAGTCGGCTGAGTTTTCGTCTTTTTTGGAGATGAAGAACTCTTAGGAACCCATTGCATTGCCTGTTATTTCGTGGACCTTGCAAAAAATCTTTTTGCAAGCTAACCGAGTGTTTTCTTTATAGACCAACCGGTACGAGGACGGCCACTGTTTTTTGCGGTCAGAATTGAACCACTAACTACAAATTTTTTGATTAACTGCCTCACAGTGTTGCGAGATGGTGCATTATGACTACCAAAAGTGCGGACTTGTCGAACCGTGTCTGCAAAATTTTCACTATTTTTGTAGTGAATTTTCACAATTTCTAAGTGTTGTTCGATCGTGTAATTCTCCATGACTAAACCTCAATACTTCCCGATGTCAGTTGCCAAAGATTAGCACTCTATGTTCTCTATAAAAAAAATGGCGCTTAATTTAAAATATCAGGTCATTTTGAGACACCCTTTAATAATAATAATAATATATATTATTTGTTTAGTCTCATCAGCTAAAGTATTGTTTTTTGATATATTCCAAGCATTAGGATAGCGAAACAATTAGAGAATAAACAGGTGATCGGATCTTTAATAAAATACGAGGGTGTTTTCTTAAATTATCTATCCAGCCATGAGGGAAAACTCACAGAGCTTAAAAAAAATTTTCTGCATAATTGCCGTTTACACTAATACACTTAGACTGGCCTTTCTAGAGTTTTCTCATTACTTCCAAAAAAATTTTTGGTTATATCTCAAAAAATGAAGCTAGAGCTGTCTTTAATCCACCATTAATTTGAGGAAAATGTTCAACCTCTGAGGGTAGATTTTCAACGTTTGTAGTCGTAGTTAGCGAAGTCAGGGCTACAAAGTTGACATTGGTGCATCCATGGTTTTCGGTAATGGTTTACACAATGCTAGCCTTGTGAGTCGTGCAGTTCTTATGCCACAGCAAAGTTTTGGTTCCTCCGTAAATCTTTCCACTAATTGTAGACCCTCTTTCTATATTTTTAATAAGCAAAATTCGTTCGCAAGAAGTCGGCTGAGTTTTCGTCTTTTTTGGAGATGAAGAACTCTTAGGAACCCATTGCATTGACTGCTGTTTCGTGGAAGGATCCCATTCAAAATCGGTAGCCTGTGAAGATTTACATTTACGTTACAATTTGTTGAGAAATTTCTTTCCTTGCCATTTTATCCTTTAGTTTAAAGAAGTTTGAGAATCTATCGTACAAACTCATTCTATTCCTAAATCTTAAAAACATAGGCACTCCAGCTTCTTTAGCAGTCAATGAAATCTTTATTAGTCTATTTGATAGCCGTAAAACTTGATTATTACCCTTCCTCAATCAGTCCTCCTACTCTCGAGTGGTCCTGAATTGAGTCTAGATCTCATCGAAACTGTTTATATCTAAAGTTAACCTGACAGTAAGCTGAGCCATCATTGTTAAACACTTGGGGCGTTCCTTCATGAAGAATTTTGGTCCATTTTCCTCTTTACTCAGAAACTTTATCACTGTGCTATGCTCCAAGTTACTTTTACTCATTTTTCGGAAAAAAAAAACTGGGAAACATAACATCATCATCATCAGCTTATACTTGCCACTTTTTTCTGTTCTGGGCCGCGGAAACCTGCCAGTTCTTTTGAAAAGAAAAACTCGAAACTGGTAAGTATGAATAACTTGTATACATGGCTCAAAAGGCTAATGAGTCGATAGTTTGTAAGGTCTGAAGTATCTCCTTTTTTATGCATGACGACGATAGTTGCATTATTCCATTGAGATGGAGTTATTCCTTCCAGCAGGCATTTATTGAATAATATTTTAAGTGATTTGATAATTTGTTGTTCTCCTTGTTTACTTGCCTTTACGATATTATTGGTTTCACCCAGAGGAAACATAACGCATTCGTACAAAATTTGGTCAAAGTAGTTAGAACAGCGACAGTAATTTGGCAGCAAAGCAATTTTCATGTAAAATCAAACAAAATTGTATAAAACACTGTTGAAATAAATTAAAAACTTCTTTTCATTAACGAATAATTCGTTGAAATTTTGGAACCTTAGGCGTAAGAACACTATTTAACAGTTATCATCACTACACCAAACACTTTATTTTTACCCTTGACGTGCTTCTCGGTAACCATTTTAATATCATCAGGAGCTACGATTGACTCACACTGCATATAGCAGTCTACTCCCACTTCCGCTGTTGTAATTTTTTTACGTCGCACTTCTGTTGTAGGGAAATCATAAAGCCTACAGGAACGACGCGTGTGCGTTAGTCTTAAATCGCTGTAAGTTGTACTTGGTAAGAAACACAGTCCTGGGCAAATTATTCCAAATTTATATTTTCCATATAAAAAATTGTTTGAAAAGTGTTGTACGTGGAGTGACAAGTTCAACTTCATGCGAATGTGAAATCTTAGCGCTAAATGTATTCCCAGAATGCATCGCTTTGGGATACATTAAACTAGCTACATATGTCGAACACTTTCCATAAAAATACTTGTAGAATAGGCTTAACTTGCCAACTGTTCTTCGATGTTCCAAGGAATCAAAGTTTCTGGTGAGATCTGGGTCTTCAATTAGGCTTGAGCTCTCTTCTGAATTGAGACCAAAGAATGCAGTGTATGTTTGGGAGTAGAGCCCCAAACATGTAAGCAGGATTTCATCGTTGGTCGAATTTGAGCTTTGTATAGAATTAACACATTTTGCGGACTGTAAACTAGAAAGCTTTCTAGTTTAAGCTTTTGAGAAGCCCTCTTTACTATGCATGCGATATGTTTATGTCAAGACATATTTGCTCCCAAGTTAAGGCCTAGCCACTTGAGTAACGATGCTAGAGGAATAGAGTGTCCCGATAACTATGTCGGGTTCTGCAATGTTAACTTTTTTAGAAAAAAACTGCCGCCTGTGTTTTTGTAGCGTTAATTTCTACTTGGTTATTATCACCTCAAGACAGAATTTCTTCCAGGTCTTTGTTACGATGTGTGACGCTACTTCTATAATTACCTAATATTTTTTCAAGCACAAAGTTATTGAAATTTAACACGCTTATTTGAAGATCAGAGATTTTGAATTCAGAAGTTGTAGCGTTATGTGCGGTTAACGAGAATATACTAGACTTTACGGAAGGTAAAAAAGAATCCTTGCTTAAATACAATTTCGAGAATATATTACCTCCCTCTTTACTGAAACAATGCTGAAACAAAGAGCTGAAAATACTACAAATTGAAAACAAAAAAATCTAATAAAGAAGTTTGTTTATTCAACCATAAATATGGTATTATCACTATTAAAAATAAACTTGAAATTGATTATATCAAGGTTCTTTTAATTTTTAATTTACCTATTAATTAGTGCCATAGAAATGTTTCCGATACAACTAAATCTGAGCTATGAGATGGTCATCTTAATCTTCCAAATCTACCAATCCATAAAGGGAAAATTGTGTGATAAGCTTCCAAATTGCGTCCCTATTTTTATGTGGTACGAAATTTTCAACAATTTCCGTTATTTTTCTAAAGAATATCACTCCGTTTAAATTTATTTTAAAAAATATTGGTGATATTACTCTATTGTTCGATAGAGCGCACCAAACTCAAGCAATTGTCGGCCAGAGTATTTTATTTCTTGGAGGATTTTCATTAGCCCAAATGTAAGCTTTTCTTCTTTGGTAGTTGAAAAAATTTACTTAGAGTTCAAATAATTTTATTTAACAGTTGACCATATTACTCCTTATCGTTTGATAAAAGCCTAAATATAGTTCTTCGCTTTCCTGGGATAAGTGCTGCCTTGGTAAAACTTTGTTGTTTTTAGTGTATTCTTTTTTTTTGAATTCTGTAATATGTTTGGTCAAGATTTTCAATAGCATCTGTCAGAGAAAGAAAAATAAATAATTGGTTTTGTTTAAGTAATAATATTTTGAAAGTGCAAAAATATTTCCAAATGTTTTTCATAGTTTTCTCCTCTTCGGCCATCTTTTTCCTTCGTTTAAACGTTGCTTGAGTTGGGACGTGCTTAGATATTCTATGGAATACATTAAAGCTAGAATTTTTTTTGCCCTAGCTTTAACCAGAATTCTTTTCACCGAAATATTGGTCTCACAAATTGTATTAATCACGAAAAACTTATATATTTATTAGATATAAATAAGATAGTCAACAATGATAAAAAAGAGTTGTATATAGATGTGCTGCAAGAATGTATTTAAATGTTATAATATATATATGTAGAGTGTATATCTCTAAATTATTATAATTATTAGTCCAAAGATAACATATAGACACACGAATACTCATTTCATGCCACTGGAATCTATCAGGGTGACTTTACTAGCAGAGAGGATAGTGAAGACCATTAAAAATGAATTACGCATAAGGATAGGCAAGGATGTGGATGGTTATAAAAACACTACAAGCGTTAAATATTTAAATTATTCCTTTTAAAATAATACAGATATGCGTTATTGCTTCTTAGTCTTTCTGGAATCCATATAGGCAAGGATATATTGTGTTTTAATAATAGTTTATATTTAACTTGTATGTAAATAATTTTTTTTCCTTTTTGCGTGGTTATGGTAGTCCCAAAGCGATGTACGAATATTTTAATGAACTTTGGAACAGTGGGAATTGGTTAGATTACCAATTTTGTTCCATGCTTCATTTCATTCTGTTAATACGCATATCTTAAAAATGAAAAAAAATCGGAAATTATTAAAGTGGATTCGTGTAAGGTATTTTGTGATGTTCCTGCAATTTTGTTAACTATAACATTGTTAACTAATTAGAGTTAGTAATATAAATAACCGTAATTCACTGAAAAAAAACGATTGTCGTTCCGTATTTTGTCTGATAACATCTTAAACTCGTTAGTTAAGCGAATTAAATGGGTAGTTCATTTTTAACCAATAACCCCCTACATCTTGATGAATAACAGGAAAAGATCACACTGTAGATCAATTCATATTTGTGCTACCTAATTTGCTTAGCAATTCTCGTAATTATTTTCTTCCCAAATTATAATAATTAGTAAAGAAGTTTGCATATTCATGAAGGAAGTGAGAAACTGAAAATAAAATTTCTTTATCTTGTAGGCTGTGCAAATGAAGTTACGATCGTAAATTTATACCTAATTAATCCTTAATTTTTTAATGTGCTTTTCTTACAAATAATTACGTAAGCTATCATTAAATGTCTTAATTTGAAATCGTATTAAAAACACATTTCACTTTGACAAGAAAATAAGCAGACAATGTTATTACCAGTGGCGTAGCTAGATTGAATAAGCAGGAAGACATATGTATACAATGAGCGTCTCCTCAAAGAAAAAAAATATCGAAGGGTAGCTGCTTATAGCGGGGAGAACCAATTAGTAAACAGAAGGGGGGTGCGGTTTCTAACACAATAAAATAATATACCTATAAATACAGTTGAACTTTAAAAAACTGAAAATCAATTTAAGAATCGATTACCGGATAGGGAAATTTTTTAACAAAAAAGGACTCTTTCATACAATAAAACTTTAAAGACTTAAATCCAATTTAAACACTGATTACTAAGGACACCCAAATATGCAAAGCGCATATATTGCATATTTTGCATATTATATGCATTTTTCTAAATATTTGCATAAATGCTTTAAAAATACAATATATGTGCATATTTGAAGGAATTTATAATAATGTAGGTCTTTGGCAGGCGTTTTCATTCATTTTTCGGAATAAGGGTCAATGTTTAGGCCGCCGCCGCGCCGGTGGTTTTCCCCAAATAAATTTTATTATTTTATGGTCAGTAAAAACCAGTCAGTAAACCCCAGACGGCCACCAGAGCATACTTGTATTATTAATTTATTAGATTTCATTTTTGGTCGTGCTTTTAAAGTAGTTACGTCGATTTGTGCTTTTTATCTTGTGAGTCGTATTTTACTACATTGAAATGCCCAAAGCCAGTAGTGTGTCAGTGTGGATTAAACCATACAAAGAACTAAGAATAGATATGGGAAAAATCTACTGTTCTGCATCTGTTAAAATTGCAAGTATAATTTTTGAATACCTATTGAGTATACAGGGTATTTTATTTTCGTTTAATATTTAAACATAACGAAATTTTTGTCAGGATTTTGCCGTTGATGCTATTTTCAATGTTATTTAAGTTATTTTTGTTCCATTTAACGAACAAAATTTCTATTTAACGAGACCACGAAATAGAAATACATACGTAAACGTATGTATTTCTATTTCGTGGTCTCGTTACCTAGAAATACATACGTAAACGTATGTATTTCTAGGTAATCTAATAAAAAAGGTACAAAGCAGAATTTTAATTTTGGCCTGCCCTAAGCACCTAGTTTTTTAATTAACGAAATTTCTATTTAACGAATTTTTTCCTTGGGATTTTAATTAAATTTTCTTTTTTTTTATTGCAGATACCATGCGATAAAAAATTTCAAATAAAGCAACACGTGAAAACTGCTTGCCATATTGCCAAATTGAGTAAGACGAAACCTGGAGATAGGCCACAACACACATTAATGCAATATTTCCAACCAACGTACAAAAATAAAGAGTTTAAATGAACAAGACATCTTTAACCGAGATCTATGCCGTGCAATGATGACATCAAACATTCCGTTATCGAAGCTACGTAATCAAAACTTTACTTCCTTCCTCCAGAAGTATTGCAAATTTAATATCCCAGGGGAAACAACAATACGGAGAAACGACGTAAGCTCCTTGTATTCATAAGTAATTGAGGAAATTAAAGGTAAAATTTGCAACGAACATTTTTACATATGTATTGATGAAACCACCGTTTCAAGACGACGGTATATTGCGCATTTATTGACTGGAGTTGTTAGAGACGATATTTTGCCAAAATCTCTTTTGATTGCTTCCAAACAGTTAGAAAAAACAAATGCATTGACAGTGGACAGATTTGTTCAAGAGGAACTATCGAAATTTTTTCTTCCTACGCATGTTCTAGGAGATAATTTTTTGCTTATTTTGTCAGATGCAGCACCGTACATGATAAAGGCCGGGCAAAATTTGAAAATTTTTTATCCAAACTTAATACATGTAACATGTCTCGCTCATGCTTTAAATAGGGTTGCTGAGGAAATTAGGAATCATTTTCCGCTTGTGAATAGCTTAATTTCTAACATGAAGAAAATCTTCCTTAAAGCGCCTTTAAGGATTCAGTTCTACAAAGAAAAACTACCAAACACTCCTCTTCCACCTCAGCCTGTTATTACAAGATGGGGCACTTGGTTGGAAGCAACATTTTTTTATTGCGACAACTTCTGTCAGCTAGATGGTCTAATTGCAGAATTATCAGACGAATCTTCCCAATCCCTTACAGAACTTAAACGATTATTCAAAAACAAGGAGATAAAACAACAACTTTCCTTTCTTAAAAGAAATTATAGCTTTGTTTCTAAAACCATAACTCAAATGGAGGAATCTAATTTGCCATTAACCCGAAGTGTTCAACTAATAAAACAATGTCAGGTCGCTTTTGAAAATGTCGCAGGTAAAACTGGGAGCAAAATTTTTCAAAAATTTCGGAATGTTATGGAAAAAAATAGTGGGTTTCAATTTGTCAGCCAAGTAGCTAATGTTTTTACTGATTCCATTGATTTAGATCCTATGCTATTAAATAATTTTAAAAACGCCCCTATTACATCAGTCGATGTGGAAAGGAGTTTCTCAATTTATAAATTATTATACAACGATAGAAGACAAAACTTTTTAATGGGGAATTTTGAGAAACATTTAGTAGTTTATTGTTTTTATAACTAACGGCGACCCTGTCTTTTGCAATATTTGCATATTTCTGCTTACTTAGTTGCATCGCCCTGTATGTATCAAATTTAAAATGTATGTTTTATTATGCTGTTTACTACGTATATAAATTTCTATAATATGTACCTACATTATTATTATTATTATTATATGTTCATCTTTAAGTAAAATATTAAAATACATTATTATTTATATTTATTTTTTACTTTGTATAATATTATATTTAGATTTAGTTCATTCGCCCTGTATGTTGAAAATTTAAAATAGGTTTTTTTTTATTGCTACATTTGTATAGTACTCGTATCATGTAATATGAAACAAGAAATTTACATTTTTCAAGTCTATTTCGATTTTTTTTTACTGCATATTTACAACATGCATGTGCATATTTTGAGAAAAAATTATTTGCATATTTATGCGCATATTTTAAAGTTTTTCACTTGCATATTTGGGTTTCCTTACTGAATACGAAGGGTGAATATATTTTACAAAAAAAAAAATTATAATTCGCTTTACTTCTAAGAGGCTCTACGATAAACGTTATTACCTGTAGCGTAACTAACAGAGTCAAGGGGGCATATGCCTCTCTCCCGCTCCTATGGATGTAAACAATAATTTTTTTTTTGGGGGTTCTTTTTTTTGAAAAATGTTCAGCACCTGGTCATCGATTTTCAAATTGGGTAATTTTCATCCTAACCGGTGCGGAGGGCTTTTAAACTGAGCATAAGTTCTACTGTATTTTATACAGTAGAACTGTATGAAGGGGTTCCTTTTTGTGAAAAATTTCCACCCCCTGGTTATTGACTTTTACTTTATTTTAGTAGAATAGGTCTAAATTTTCCAGGGTAGTCTTTTTTTATCAACGAGTGTTTGTTAATTAGAAAATATTAAAACAGTGAAGAATAATTATATGTTTTGTATTTTCTCTACATAAAACTATCTCTCTCACATTTAACCTATTAGAGTTTTGTTTCCTATTTTTACATTTTATATAGTACAAGACTAAATGTTTTCTAGACATTTGTCAGTGTAGCTATGATTGTTTATATATGTTTCACGATTATTTTTAAGACATAATATGAGTTAATGATTAGAGAATCAACTTGAGAAAAATATGTTTTTGTAAGAATTAACTGATTATTTTTAAGTAAAAATGGATTTCTGTTCCTGATAGTGCCGCAATGGGAGCTCACTATGGCGATTTTTAATTTTAATTTAGTTTAATGGAGAGCATTTGTGATGAACACTCGTTTAAGGAGTTAGATACACCTAGAATTCTCAAGAATCTGATTTTTTAGGGATCTTTATTCTCTATATTTCTAAGAATTATTCAACAAAATTTTTTCAAGGAAATTCCATTCCATTACGAAGTTGGAGTATTAAATGTGACCTGGCGTCGGATTGGGACCGTAACCTGTTTTTAAACACTGTCTGCAATATTACTCAGTCAATTTTTAATATTTTTTAACTTTTTTTTTTTTTTAAATCTCAATAATTATTTTTCTACAAAATGTTGAGGGTTTTTTTTAATATTTCTAACAGACAGTTTTTTATAAATAATTAAACATAAATTTTTTGGTCCAAAATTGTATACTAAAATTTGAAACACTGCAAATTTTTTATTTTTGGAAAAAAGCCCTTTCGACAATTTTTAACTACTACATTACTTTACAAGAATAATTTTTATTTTTGCAGGATGGATTATTTTTTGTTTGTAATGTTAGCATTAAAAACATATTTTTAAAAAATTCTTAAAATTTAAAGTAGAATAAAAATATTTAATCGTCATTTTTTTTGTATTATTCAGTTAATAACCTTTAATATATATATATATATATATATATATATATATATATATATATATATATATACATATATATATATATATATATATATATATATATATATATATATATATATATATATATTTAAATATACATACTTTTTGCAGCGCCCAGGTGTATGTAACCCCTTAAGATACATTTCATCAAAATCTGTATTAAGTATTAAATTTTTGACTGATTAGAACTCTTCTTGCTTATATCTCGGAAACTACATATTTTTATCCAAATCTTTTAAGATTTTTAAAAATGCACTACCCTCAGAAAGTATTTGCCCACCTAGAAATTTCAATGTAACTGCCAAAATTTAATACCTAATTAAACCCTTTTATTATATTAGGTAAATTTAATTGTTCTTAACAAGTGTCCATCATAAAAAAGGTGAAATCACAAATAAAAAGTCAGTTAGAATAAATTTCCAAGTTTTGCATGATAATTGTTTTAAGGCGATTTGTGAGAATTCCAGTTAAAGTAAGAACTCACTTCAAGTTTCTAGGATTCTAAGATCATAGAAATTCTTAGTGATATTTTATGATAAAAACTATGCTATAAATATCATTACCCTTTTGGAAATTAGCCATCTGCAAACAGTACTTTGTCATTGATACAGGCTCAATTGTTTTGTGAAAATGCCAAAAACGAAAGAAGTTTCCGTTGAAAATCGGGCTCTGATAATCGCGAGACATCAAAGTAGTCACTCGAGTCGAAAAATCGCGAGTGATATGCTGATGCGAAGGAGAACGGTGGACTACATCGTAAAAAAAATTTCTGCAGATCATGGAATTCGCAACCAAAAACGTTCAGGAAGTCCTCGAAGAACGACTACCGCTAAATACCGAGTTATAACAATGTCCAGCAGACGTAATCGCCGCCTAACCGCACCAGAAATCACTGCTCAAGTAAACCTGGAGCGGCTCATCCCCATCAGCGGGACAACCGTGAAGAACCGGTTAGCAGAAGGTGGACTACACGGGAGAGTTGCAGTGAGGAAACCACTTCTTAGGCAAGTGAGTAAACGTAAACGACTAGAATGGGCCCGAGAACATGAAAATTGGAGATCAGAACAATGGAATTCCTTCCTTTGGAGCGACGAATCTAAATTCGAAATTTTCGGTTCAAATCGACGAATTTACGTGCGGCGATCAGCTGGAGAGAGGATGTTGGAAGCCTGTCAGTTGCCTACAGTAAAACATGGTGGAGGTTCAGTAATGATTTGGGGTTGTTTTTGGCAACGGTAAAGTTGGACAAATCTTTAGGATATAATGAATCATGCAAAAAGAACAGTATCAAGAAATTTTGCTAACTCAAATGCTTCCTTCTGGAAGAGATATTTTTCAGGGGGAATTTATTTTTCAGCATGACAACGACCCTAAACATTCTGTTAAACAAATTAGAGAACTTTTGGACCAATGGAAATCCGATGACGTCCTGGAAGGGATGACCTAGCCTCCACAATTACCCGACTTGAACCCCATCGAATTGCTCTGGGACCATTTGGACAGGTGTGTTCAAAAACTCAAACCAACATCAGAAAATCACTTGTGGGAACTTTTACAAGCAGAATGGGTTAAAATAACCGAAGAAATTCTGAAGAAACTACTGGACAGAATGCCGAAACTCTGTAACGCGGTAATTAAAATCAAAGGAGGTCACATAGAAGAGAAAAATCCCGGAAATTCATGAATATTTTTCTGATTTTCTAGACTGTAAATAATGTGAAAATAAGCAATAATTAACTAAAATTAAAAAATATATATTATCTGGGTTTTTGTTGTCTTGGGACTGAAATAACTAGGTGGGCAAATACTTTCTGACGGTAGTGTATTTTAATACCTTATATCATTATCAATTAGGGAAATGAGATTGTATTGTTTTGTTAGATCTTCTTCAAGCTGCGTAACCAGCCATTAACTGCCAGTATGTGTTGTACTGGACGTTACAAACAAAAAATGAAGGAAAAAAATAAAAGAAACAAAGAACACACCATAAAACAAACAACAACTAAGCTATAAGTTTAACATGATATTTTTAACGATGAAACTGGTCACTGTGAATGTTGTTCCTTGTTTTCCTGCGTGTCAAGTAATGAGTTCTTTGTTTCCTTCAATTTTATCTGTGGAGGTTAAGAAATAATTAAATGTCTTGTAGGTTCTAATATACCATACATTGACAATTGATTCGCTATTTAGAACCTTCAAAAAGATCCACTAATGAATCAAAACTTTGCAGAACAAATAATACATTCTTTTATATTTATTTATTTATTTGTTATCAACGGTAACACCATTTCTACAAAAAACATCGACAATATGCAAGGGAAAAAAAACAATGTGAATGAACAATATAATTAAAGCTAAATCTAAAACTAAAACTAATAGGTCAGAATGCAGTGTATTACAATCTAATTAATCACTTTAAAGGTAAACAGTATTTGAGATATAATACCAATGGGAAACTACCCGAAAATTAAAGAAACTCTATAGCGAGGTCAGTTGCTTGACCATATTTTTGAATCGGTGTACTGAGCCATCAATTGGCAAATTGTCTTTATCAAAATTACGCTGCATTCTAAAGATTGGACTGTGCAAGCCATAGTTTCTGGTGACATTAGCTGGGTAAAATAACGACCTGGCGCGGGTACGATGTACGGTTTGAAAAGATAATTTACTAAGTAAGTACTCACAGTCAATATACCCATTTAATAGCTTAACTAAGAAATGTAGATCAGCTTGCATTCGTCTGTCCTGAAGACTGGACATATTTAACAATCTTTGTACCAGGTCATAGTTGGTATGTCCCTCAGTTAAAGGAATTTTCAGTTTAAAAGAACAGATACGTAAGAATTTTTTTGGATACTCTTCAACTGATTAATACGGACATTATAAAAAGGAGACCACACCGGGCTTGCATACTCCAAAATCGGTCGAACGTACGAGCAATATAATAATTTAAACACATTACAAGAAAAATCGGCACTAAATCTATCAATAAAACCCAAACACCTACCGGCTCGCTGCACCACACTCATTTGATGGCCGATAAAAGATAAAGAACAATCAAAACATCACACCAAGATCCCTAATCTCATGTACCCGTTTTAAAATGGTTGTATTTATACTATAATCGAACTGCATAGGACTTTTTAATCTGGAAAATGATATACAGCAGCATTTATCAGTATTCAGACTTAAGCCGTTTAAAGTTGCCCATTGGCAAAATATGTCAACATCCGCTTGCAAAACAAGACTGTCCACAGGTCTAGAAATAATTTTGAATAATTTCAGATCATCGGCAAACATGAGAAAAGAAGTATTGGTCAGGAAATCCCTCAAATCATTTACAAATAAGAGAAACAATAGGGGGCCGCAGTGAGAGCCCTGGGGAACGCCCGAGGGCACTATACTTAGGTTAGAGATATAATTATTTATTTTTACACTTTGCTGACGGCCCATTAAAAAACTCTCCAGCCAACGAAGAATATGAGTGCCGAACCCAAGCGACCCAAGTTTGCTCAACAATAACCGATGGTTTACTTTGTCGAACGTCTTGGAGAAGTCAGTATATATCGTATCAACCTGACAGCCCCTCTCAAATGCACCCGACAGGTAATCCTCATATGTCAGAAGATTAGATACACAGGAACGAGAACGCTGAAAGCCATACTGTTCATCCATGATCACCCGCCTACAGTGCCAAGAAAGACAAGAAGTGACCAATGAGTCCAAAAACTTCGGTATGGTCGACTGTATGCAGATGCCCCTATAATTAGTCACATCGCTACGATCACCAGATTTAAAAATTGGGGTTATATAGGAAGTTTTCCAATAATCAGGAACTACTTCCGAATCCAATGAGAGATTGAATAGGAAGTGAAGTGGTCTGCTTAAGGTGCACACACATTTCTTTAATAATAGAGGCGGGACACCATCAGGCCCACTTGAGGTTTTAGGCCTGAGTGACATCAGTTCATTAAAAACATCGATCAAACTAATATTCACGTTATTTAATGTTGTCAATTCAGTAAGGCTCGAGTAGTAGTCAGGTATTTCCAAAAGGGCACCCTTATACACACTCGAGAAATGTTCAGCAAACAAATTGACCGTAAGATCACCACTACTGCTCGTCCTACCCCCTAAATGCATGGAGTTAGGATACCCATTCGATCTTTTGCAGTTATTTACATGTTTCCAAAATTCTGACGGATTACTGTTGAGATTGAATTCTATTCTATTTATGTAATCCTTATAACATGAGCGCTCAAGAGTTTTACACTCTTCTCTGAGTTGTGAGAATAACTCATAATCGACAAATAGCATAGTCTGCTTGTAATGCCTATGGGCTATTTTTTTTTTAACAATAAGGTCATGTCATCGTTATTCCTAATATCGTCTATCAACTACATTTACCCCAAGGCAGTCTTGCACCAGGAAGAAGCAATATTTTTTAGTTATTATTACGAAATTTCTTCAGATTAGGTATCGTCATCAAAGGTGAAGTTATTTTGATGTAACTCGATAATTGCTACCCGCGCTTACTAATATCTTGGTAAATAACATCACATCAGATAATAAACCCAATCGGAGACTTCCCATAATTAAACCTCAGGCACCGCCTGATCCGTGTGTTGATATAAAGTCAATAAAAGTTAAGAAATCCTGTTCTTATCTACTTTAAAACCAACACTTACGGATTCACTTAAAATATACAATTATTTTATTAACTGCATAATAACAATTCATAATAATATACTACAATGAAAGATATAAAACAAATGATTAATATGAATCATGGATTCCTAAAAGTGCAATAACCATAACTCAAATATCTATCCGTCTGTTAGTGAATGTTATTTGCAATAATTTTTACAGTTTTTTTTTATTAAAATAGTTACTAAGGTCAGCAAGGCCACCCATGATTGCTTATAATTACTATGAGTAAATAGTATTAATTCCCCTGTGGTGCAATTAAACAGAAAAATGATATATCTTTAGAGCGCTAATAACATTTGTTGAACCTGTTTTAAACTTAACTAAATAGATTTTTTTTAAATATGTTTACAGTTCATTCTGATATCCACGAATACTTCAAACTATTTCTTACGAGAAGACAGGGAGAGCATTATGTTAGAGAAAGACGCTAAATAATTTGATTTCCAGTGTTTTTTTGAAGTTCTTAATTCTGACTTGACATCAAAAAATAAAGGTTTGTGTTCAGTTTCAACAAAAAACTCGCTTTTAAGACTTACAAGGGTGCTATGTGGTTGGCAAAATGCTTTTTTAAGTAAATAAATGCAATGAAATAATACTTTTGTTCAATATTAATAAGAATAAAAAAATATTTTTTTAATTTAGCGGTTGCACATATTTATTTTAAACAGCATTTTGCCACGTAGCTTAGTTAAAGGTGATGTATGCGTGATTTTTGTTAAACATGAACACTAAAACCTAATATTTTTAAGTTTTTATGATAAATGTAGATTCAGAATATTTAAAGATGTCCGAAATAATAGTTTTATTCCATAATTTTAATGGATATACAGTTTTACGTTATTTATTAAAATTTATTTTTTCAATTTAATAGTTTTCTGGCAAGTTCCAGCCGGTTTTCTGAAAAAAACCTCAAGGTGGATGTCTTTCTTTATAAATTTTTTGGATTCAGCATGGAAAAATATTTAAGAAAATACGTATCTCACTTAAAAGACAGAGAATTACTTTTTTTTGTATACCTGTGTTATTTATAATATATATAAAAATGCAACGTCTTTCTGTCTGTCTGTGAGTCAGTGCGCTTATCACTCGAGAACCATTTATCCGATTTAGGTGCTTTTTTTTAAAAAACATACATATGTTCTCTGGTCAAGTTATAGGCTATATTTTATTACGTGAGATAACATAATAAGGAATAAGCAGTGACGATAATAGTGGATCAAGTCGGAGAAAAGTTTGCCGCTAGCGCGTTCTCTTGCAACCAACCATTAAATATGGAACAATATCATATAGCAAAGAATTTGATATATATAAAATGCAACGTGTCTCTGTTTGTATGTCTGTCCGTTAGTGCGCTTATGGCTTACATGTTTTTTTTTAATTCATACATTTGTTCTCTGGCCAAGTTATTTATAATCTTCTATAATATATATATATATATATATATATATATATATATATATATATATATATATATATATATATATATATATTTATATATATATATATATATATATATATATATATATATATATATATATATATATATATAATGCAACGTCTCTCTGTCTGTCTGTCTGTCCGTCAGTGCGCTTATCACTCGAGAACCACTTATCTGATTTACCTGCTACCCTTATGGAGAGGAAAGCACTAGATGTCCCATCAATAGCTAAAGTAATTGCCAATTTTTTGACCAGCTATAAGTTTCCTCTGCAGAATTGTGTAGGATTCGATTATGATGGTTGCGCTACAATGGCAGATTAGGAGGGTGGCGTACAAGCAATTTTAAGGAAAAAATGTACTCAAGTATTCCATTCCATTACGTAAGTGACATATTAAATCTTGTTATCAACGGCGTCAGGTATGGAAAATTATAAACACTATTACCACAGTAAAGGATACTACAGACTTCTTTAGGAGATCGACTGTTCAGAGGAATTTGGTTCTGAATCTGTCCCGAATGAGTCTGGAGAACACTGAGAAACACAAAAGCATTCGAATATATGCTAAAAATTTCCTTGAGGTCGTCGATGCACTGGAAAAACTATCTATCGAGAAAAATTCCGCCATCAGAAAATTAACGCATTGAGAACTTTACAAATCTTCGTGAATTTTTGCCCTAACTGCAAGCATAGTGCATGAATTTGGTTAAGGTAGGAGAGCACACTAACAGAATTATTGAAGTACTAAAAGACCCTGATGATGATGACCGAGTCATTGACGAGTTTCTATGAGAACTACAAGGTGTGTAGTTCAAGTGGCATCAGAGATAGATATTTCTATTTCATGGCTTGTTCACAAGCAAAGATACCGGACCAATCGGCCATGTGATAATGATTACTGAGGGCGTTAGCTAATATATATTTTACTACGTGTTATCATAGGATATATTTCATTACGTTAGGTAACATAATAGGCAGTGGGGATAATAGTGAATCAAGTCGGAAAAAAGTTTGCCGCTAACGCATTTTCTTGCAATATTTGCAACCTAAACCATTAAATATGGAACCATATCATGCAGCAAAGAATATAATAGATATAAAATGCAACGTCTCTCTGTCTGTCTGTTTGTTACTGCGCTTATCACTCAAAAACCACTTATCCGATTTACGTGGTTTTTTTTATTCATATACATATTCTCTTTCCAGGTTATATAATAATAATCTAGAATCTACGATATACATAAAATGCAACGTCTGTCTGTCTGTCCGTTAGTGCGCTTATCACTCGAGAACCACTTATCCGATTCACGTGTTTTTTTTAGATTTATACATATGTTCTCTGGCCAGGTTATATGATATATTTTATTACGTTAGGTAATATAAGAAATAAGCAGTGACGATAATAGTATAATAGTAAATCAAATCGGAAAAAAGTTTGCCGCTAGCGGACTCTTTGCAATACGCTGCCTAAATCGTTAAATAAGGAACAATATCATGTAACAAAGAATACAATATATATAAAATGCAACGTCTATCTGTCCGTTAGTGAGCTTATCATTCGAGAACCACTTATCCGATTTAAGTGTTTTTTTTATAAAATACATATGTTCTATGTTACGGTAGGTAACATAAGGAATAAGCAGTGCCGATAATAGTGAATCAAGTCCACACGAGCGGAGCCGCGGGCACGGCTACTTTAATAATAAACTTTTAAAACTTTTTTCTCTGAAATATCTTATTGAAACTTATCTGTTAACATAAAGGTATTTTGTTTTAGTTGTTTTGTTCATAACTCTTTTTTTTATAATCACGAATATGTGGATTCTAGGAAATTTTTTATAGGTTATGTTAATTTTAACCTTCTTCGCCGCTGTACTATCTTAAAGTACAAGATTTTGCGAGTATTTTCCCGTTTGATTTATTCAGATCGGATAAAATGACGACTGTCAACAGATTTTTGGCACTTTTCTCACACTGCGCGCTGCACGCAATCACGTGTTATTTATAATAACCTTGATACGTTTACAAGATATGTAATAAAAATTATGTATAATTAATTAAAACGATACTTTGGATTATTTATTAAAAATATATCAATTATTAAGTATTGATAAGTGAATAAATGCGCGTGCGAGGCACGAGTTTATTTTAATCTTTTTTAAAAGAAAGTCCGAAGTGTATATATGTGATTCAAAATTTGAAGAGCACACATCTTCTTCAAGCTACGTTGCCAGAGCGAAAATTGACTTTATAAAATACATGAAAAAGTAATATTTATCTTATATTTTTGCAACAACTAGAAGGTAAACTGCCTTCATACTTTAATAAACGAAAGCGAAGTAATTTTTTATGTATATATTTTTTTTCTGGCTTTTTAATTTTTAATGCATATGACAACAAAAATTGTAAAAACGCATGCTTTTGATCGAAGAGAAAGTATGGATTCCTATCTTTTACGTGTTAAATACCTGAAACTTTTACAATTAATTATGGCAATACGGCGTGGTAAACCATATATTGACGCAGAGAATGCATGATGCTCTATTATTTCTCAAAATTTCAAGTAAAACTACTTTTAACAGTTACTCGTAAGAAATACTTTAACACACTTGGCCCGTGGCCAATTTATGTTGTAGTTTTGACTTAAGAAGTTGATCTACTTTTACATGGCAAAATTTCAATTTTATGTTTCTGCGTAATTTTCTCACAATCTGGCAGCATCAATTCAAGGCAGCCCTTGAGATTTAAAGTAGCAATTTAAATCTCAGCCATCCAATTTTGCCAGACGTGAAAGGATCTTTTCTGCGTCTTTTATAATACGTATTACGACGACTTACTAAATTTCTGTTTGGTAAAGCAAGGATTGTATTTATTTAGCAATATCGCCACGGTATTTTGATATTTGTCAATAAATTTTTTCAACCAGCTGTTTTTATGCAGGTTTTCTTAGTCCTTTAATTGGAAGGTATCATTTATGATAATTATTTAGGTGAAAATTAAAAAATGAGACACAAAATTGTTTCTTTCTCTAGTAAAAGATTATATAAGCCTGTTCATTTTACCGCTTGCATATTCTGAAGATATAAAAATTATATTTTTTTAGAATGTTTCCTAAGCGCAAGAAAAATTCAAAATTTGGCACACATTTGTGAAGTTTATAGGCTACTAAAGCTAAAGCTATAAATAACAACTTTTTGTTGAAAAGTGACAGAAATTCATGGGAATTTTTAAAAAATGTTTGGACTCATTTGCCATTCATGGTTTTTAGCGGAAAAAATAAGGTTTTATGTTTTAACCTTAGTAGATTATAGACCCTAGAAATTGATGGAAGTGAAACTTTCAATTTTTTTGTGTTTAGGAAATATTCGAAACGCACATAATTTTTACACCCTCAAAGACTGTAACTGTTAAAGTACCCCTAATATGAATTTTTTTGAAATGAATATTTACTTAAAATTATGACATAAATAAATACAAGGAGTTGAGTTTCGGATCGCGAAGTGTGCTTGTGAATCGAACGCCCGGCAATAGTCAACTCGTTCAACGAGCATTATTACGGTAGTGTTTCGATCTATTTAATTATTTTGTCGATTGCAAACGAGAGGAACTAGAAATAAAGCAGTGCAGTGTTAGAATTAAGACAGTAAATAAAAAAAAATAGAGGTTTATGAGAATAATTCTGTGAAATTGTATGAAGCTAACAAAACGATAATCGACCACCTTGAACATTTTACTGCGTATTAAGGTGAGCAAACCACCGGAGAACGGTGATAAGAAATATAAACAACAGTTTTTTCTTTTTCTCCCGTGTTTGAAAATGAAATATACCAGAAGCACACGTAAAGTTTTTATAACAGGAAGAACAATGGATAGCGATGATTATACATCAGGAGATTCGAAAAGAGGAAAAGTCAAATAAAAAGAAGAGCCAATGGGATTATGCAAGAAGAGTAAAAAGCTAATAAGAACACCACAGAAAGAGAAAAAACGAAAGAGTAAATCAGATGGACAATTTGATAGAAATGATCAGGGCTAATGTCAGATATAAAGGATATAAAACAAGATCAAAAGAGATACCAACAAGAGTTGATGGAACTAAGAAAGGAGAATAAAGTATTGAAAGAGGAAAATAAGATAATTAGAGAAGTATGGATTTGAAGATGAGTAGACTGAAAAAAGACAACGTAAGGAATAATATTGTAATATCGGGAATGCCATTTGAAGCGAATAGCCAACCAGATCTGAAAATGGATGTAGAATATTTTATGGAGAGGAGTATGGACACAAAAGTGCAGATTAAAGATGTGATAAAAATAGGAGCGACTATATACAAGATAGAACTTGGAAACACGGGAGATAAAGAAGCTGTGATGAAAAATAAAAGCAAACTGAGAAACCTAAGAGAGAGAGAGAGTGTAAATAAACAACAATTTAACAAAAGATGAACAGGAAATTCAAAAGAAATCGAAGCATATAGCAGAGAACGAGAGAAAGAATGGAAAAATAATATCAGAAAATCATAATCGAAGAAAGAGAATATAAATGGAACATTGAGGAAGAAAAACTGAAAGAACAAACAAAGAATACTACGACCATCAAGCCAAAAAACTGAGAAAAAGGAGAGAGATAGGTAGATTGACGACGACCCTGGCAAAGATAAAGGATATAGAAGAGAGGACTAGTAAAAGGAATACAAATAAGAAGATAATCAAGGAAATAGATAGGAAGAAAGAAATAGGAAATAATTATCGAGTTATTAGATTGAGAACACGGAATAATAGAGGTATAAACGGAAAAGAGGATGAACTGACAGAAAAACAACAAATGCACTCTGTAGGAATCACAGAAATAGAAAGGAAAGGAAATGGATGCAAAAAATTAGAAGGAAATGCCATAAAAGAAGAAGACAAAATTATGGAAATATGGAGGGAATACAGAACTCACACAAACAGAAGAAACTAATACAGAAGAAACAAAAGAGGCAACGAGCAATTTAAACAGGATAGAAAGATATAGACGGAAATATGGAAAAGCCAAATATAGAATAACTCAACTCCACGGGCCTTACACTCCTAAAAAAAAAGGTTAGAAAGGTATAAGGATTAAGTAAGTATTAAATACAACAATTTTATTCTGCTCTTCTAATAAGCTAATTTTTTTTTTATATAACGTTCCAAAGTCTAAATCAAACGGAAAGCACGTTTCCCGAGCGCATTATAGGTAACGTCGCCAAATTATTTAGGCGTTCTTTACGTAAAAAAAGGTATGCAAATAATGCTTTTTTTCTCATTTTTATTTTAATGTCAACTGTTTCCTGAAATTATATATCTTAAAGTGCTTAAATTATATGTGGCTGGTGCTAGGTACTATTTGCTTAATCTCTTTTTAAATTTGATATTACCGGAAATATTTCCCCGATTTTTTAAATTGCTTCATTTTAAGCTATAATTTGCAAATAGCCATATGCACTATAAAATTCTATCCCTCATAAAAAGAAAAACTGATCTAAAACTGTTATCAGGCTCGAAATAAAAGTAAAATTGGAATTTTTTTTCTTTCTCTCTTATGCTTTTACCTGACAAATATGTCAGAAAAGAGTGCTTGTTATATATGACAATGGTGAACGTGGGAGCAGTATTCCATAGTTGGTCGAATTTGAGCTTTGTACAGAATTAACAGTTGTAGAGTGTAAAGCTTTCTGGTTCGAAATAATATTCCCAACCTTTGAGAAGCTCTCCTTGCTATGCCTGTGACATGTTCATGCCAGGACATATTTGCTTCCAAACTAACGCCCAACAAATTGAATGTTAGAAGAATGGAGTGCCCCGCTATAACTATGTCGGGTTCAGCGACGTTAACTTTTTTATAAAAAACTGCCGCCTGGGTTTTTGTAGCTTTAAGTTCCACTCGGTTACTGTCACCCCAAGATAGAATTTTTTCCAGGTCTTTGTTAAGTTGAACGACTTTCCGCTGTCTGCGGATATTCGTCTGAGTAGCCGATGAATGAAGAGATAAGCGTATTGTCATCTGTAAAGCTGTAGATTGGATTTCTGGTCTTTTCCAGCAGATCATTAATGTAAATGAGAAAGAGAGTAGGAGATAGTATGGAGTCTTGGGGCACACCGGCGTTGATAGTGAAGGTGTTAGAAAGAAATCCGTCGACTGTTATTCCTAAAGAACGCTCTCTGGGGAAACATGAGAGCTACAAACAGAAATTTTCAGACATACCATAATAGCGTAGCTTAGCCAACAGTTCATTGTACCAAACATGCTCGAATGCCTTGGATATGTCAAGAGCAACCGCTCGAGATTCTCCAAAGGGTTCAATTGCGTTGTTCCAAATATGTGTTACATAAGTCAGAAGATCTCCTGTTGTTCTATGTTTGCGAAAGTCATATTGGTGACCGCCAATAATGTTGAATCGTTCAAGATATTTTAGAACATGCTGATTGATAGCCTTTTCCATGACTTTCGTTATTATCGAAAGCAGTGCGACTGGTCGGTAGTTATTTGGCAAGATCTTCTTGCCTATTTTACGTATAGGCTGAACTGTGGAAGGAAATATTCCTTTTCTGTAGGATAGGTTGAGAAGTCTACAGAAAACTGGTGTTAGCTCCCTCGCACAATTTTTGGGAACTATGGCAGGTATTCCGTCAGAGCCAAAAGCTTTTTTGGTGTCTAGTTTCATTAAAATACATTTAATGATACGCTGTCTGAAGACAATATCGGGCATCCTTGACTGCACTATGGGAATAGTAGGTGGTGTTTTCCTTAGAAATCGACAGTAGAATGTGAAGCAAAGAGTTCAGCCAACAAGTTCGCTTTTTCAACAGGTGTGGTTGCAATAGAATTATCTGGCCGTGTGATGGTGGTATGATAGATTTGGTGAAATTTTGACTAACTGTCTTAGCGACTGACCAAAAAGACCTGGAATTGTGGGGACAAGCGAGAAGTTTGTTTCTAATTCGTTGATTGTAAGCCTCGTTGGTTTGGTCGATAATTTCTTTGCATCTGTTCCGGGCACGAACAAAGGTGTTACGATTTATGGTGTTAGGATTTACACGCCATTGTCGGTAGGCAAGATGTTTAGAAGCAACAACTTCTTTGCATTTTCAGTCAAACCAAGGCTTGCCGTTGGAAGGGCATTTTTTCGAAAAAGGAATGTAAGCCTCCATACCAGCCAAAATAACATCGGAAACCTCCCTGGCGGAGTCAGATGGGTCGTCAGATCGTAAACAAACGTCCAACTAAGGGAAAGTTCGAAAATATTCCATGAGATCTCCCCATTTAGCAGATCTGTAGTGCCAAATCTTGCGCGGTTTAGGCGCCTCTCTGTTACTGATTGGTAGGATACTCGATGTCGAAAGCAGTTTATGGTCAGAAGAACCTAACGGCGAATTTACGGTGATCATGTTTTTTAAGATCTGAGTAACAAGTGTAAACATAAGCCTGAACAAACCAGTTTCTCATATTTTAGAATGAAAACACTCCAAAAGCATAAATAGATTGTTTTATCTAATGGGAATTACCTTCTTTTGTCGATATATAGGGGAGGAGGAACTTACAAAGAAAACCGAGCAATAAATTATAAAACAAATTATACACTTTTAAAATCGTATATTTGTCACTATACAGGATTTTTAATTCTAATGACTGTGCATTCTCTTTTCCCGCGTACTAAGAAAAACATTTGAGAAATTCGCATGTCACTTTTCTACAAAGGCAAGAAATCTCCATGCACGTGTAAGTCATAAAACACCACCTTTGTATCTTATACAAGAATATATACTTAAAAGTATCCGATTTCTTCCTTTCTACTGTCATTTTAAATTTACTATATTCTTGAGTTAATTAAGTGTTTCGGATTCGATTTAAAATAAAGCAATGGGAACGTTGTTCCTTAAAGTACCTAATAACTATATTTTCTTTTTGATGCAGTTATTCGTCTACTAACTGAACAAAAAAGAGTATTATGAATATTCTCTGACACTTAACATATCCAAGACATTTGACTGTGATTGACCAATTAGGATGAAAATTATGAAGTTGAAAGCTGGAGATATTCCGGTCATTTTTGACTCATCTTTATATATTTTATGAATCAATTTCAGGAGCAGCAAGTGGTTATTCACTACGTCCTGTAGTCGTAAACATTTTGATGGAAGCTTTTGAATAACGTGTTTTAGCTGCTGCTCGCCTAGAACAAAAATTTTGAAGCAGATACGTGGACTGTTGACACTGCCGTTATATGACCAAATGGTAAAAGATTCCTGTAGTCACAATATAATAATAGATAACTTTAATCAACAAATATACAATGGAAAATGAATTAATGTTATCCTTTTTTTTTGTATGAACTCTCTCTGTCTCTATCCCTCTCTCAATCCTTTCACCTCAATAGGAATATCGGTGACACTATGCAGTTGCTACCTCAACAGTTATTCTCCAGGCATCCCGATTCTGCGCGACCTGACTTAGTTCGTGCATACCCACACCAAGAAGAGACCAACATATTTTAGGTACTGTCTATTAATTCTATTTGAAAGTTGGTCATTTACGTTAAGTTCTTCGAGAATAGTTACATCAGTATCTCAAACGGATCGATTGATCTTTTGTCAGCTTGTTTAAAGGTCCATGTTTCCGATGCGTAAGTTGCTATGAGAAACATAAGGCAGGATAGCAATCTTAACTTGGTATCTTTTGTGACAGCTGGATCTTTCCAGACCTTAGCGAGTTTGATCGTCGAATTTCTAGCCATAGCCAAACGTCTTCTTACTTCTGCTTCAAAGCCACCATTGTTAGAGGGATCCCAAATAGTTAAAATGGTTGTAACATTCATTTTTTGCTAGATTTTAAGATTATGTTACGACACTGATTTTCTCCCTACAATTTATATTCTATTATATTATTATATTTATTGCAGTGATTTCAATTTTTGAGCAGTGTAGCTTAAGACAGTATTTTAAATTTTTGAGCAGTTTAGTTTAAACCAGCAGAGTGTAGCACGTGTTGCCGACTTGACTTACTTAGTTTGCATTAATTTTTCGCCCGGAAGTGAGCCATTTTAAACACGTCACTTAGGAGAAGGGACAAAGATATTTAAGCGGCCAGATAAAATTTTTGAGGGCTTTTTCCACCATGAAGCAGTAACGGCTTTGCTCCGCCAGTAGGCCGTAGTGGCTTTCTTCTCCAGCACGCCAGAGTGTTTTTTTTTAGTGATGCAGTAGTGCATAAACGGTTTCTAGCTCTCGAGTTTAAGGCCTTTTTCCTTTCTTGAAATATCCTTCTCATCCTCAGGCATTTCGGGTCAAAAAGTATTAAGCAACCCAAATGAAACTAGGATGGTAATGGCTGAGACCATATTTTTATGAGGATCTCATCAGGAGAGGCCGAGTAACTTATGGAAAACCCACGAGGAGAAACCAATACGTCATAAACACACCAGTTCTTAATTTCTCACTTCCTGTCTACAAGTGCGTTTCCAACGACTACTCAACACGTGTAACTCACGGAGTTAATTTCACAAACTTTTAATATCGTGTTTTATCAAGCCTTTTATTAAAAACTTAGTAATCCTGATTTAAAGACTCTATGCCACTTTTAGTTTAAGGGGTATTTTATTTAGTAGAAGTAATTTTAAGAGTGTAATAAAGTTAGGAATTTTTGGCAGCATTGGTATAACAACTAAAGACGAAACGAAAAGAATCGCATTTTTAGAAGTTACCAAAAGTGTTTTTCGTATTTGCTGAACCATCCCAAGACGCGGTTCGCCGTATCACGGTTCATCAGCTGGGCTAGGTTCAGCAAATACGAGAACACCTTTTTAGTCCTTTATCCAGGTAACTAACGGAAAACTATAACAAATAGATGCTTATACTGCACTCTGTCGGCAACTTACTAAGTCTATTCAAGCAGAGCGGCACAGCACGGCTGGCACTTATTGCAGAAACGCACCTTTCTCGAGCTTACTGCTCGAAGGCATAGATGGCAGCATTGGTATAACAACTAAAGACGAAACGAAAAGAATCGTATTTTTAGAAATTACCAAAAGTGTTCTTCGTATTTGCTGAACCATCCCAAGACGCGTTTCGCCGTATCACGGCTCATCAGCTGGGCTAGGTTCAGCAAATACGAGAACACATTTTTAGTCCTTTATCCAGGTAACTAACGGAAAACTATAACAAATAGATGCTTATACTGCACTCTGTCGGCGACTTACTAAGTCTATTCAAGCAGAGCGGCACAGCACGGCTGACACTTATTGCAGAAACGCACTTTTCTCGAGCTTACAGCTGATGAGCCGTGATACGGCGAAACGCGTCTTGGGATGGTTCAGCAAATACGAAGAACACTTTTGGTAACTTATAAAAATGCGATTCTTTTCGTTTCGTCTTTAGTTGTTATACCAATGCTGCCATCTATGCCTTCGAGCAGTAAGCTCGAGAAAGGTGCGTTTCCGCAATAAGTGCCAGCCGTGCTGTGCCGCTCTGCTTGAATAGACTTAGTAAATCGCCGACAGAGTGCAGTATAAGCGTCTATTTGTTATAGTTTTCCGTTAGGAATTTTTTATTTTGTTAATAAATATACCCTTTTTATTTGAATGTGTAGTGTCTCTCTAAACTCCTGCTCTTTCTTTCAGGACGCACAGGTTGTACTATACTTAATATTATTTTAACTACTAAATAACTCTTCAGTATTTTTCATTTCTTAAGCTGAAATTAGATACCGTTTATTCTAAAATGAATGGTACCCAAAAAAAAAAACATTACAACCAAATTTTAAACAACTATAGAAACTATTTTCAAAAGACGTACAAAAATTATCTGTTATCCATATTCTCTACCAGAAAAAAAAAATGAGCTAGCTAGATCAGCTTAGATATAAGCTTATATCTAATACCTTTAGTTTTTCAGTATTAATAACCACTCAATTCATTCTCAGAAATTAAGATGTATATAAGGGACAAATAACGGCTTTTATTTAATAAATAAAATATTTATTAAAGATAAAGAAAAGTTGGGGTTATACAAAATAACGCTACAGCAGGACATTATAAAATAGCACTCCAACGTGAGGCTATAAAAATAGCCCCGCTTCTAGACGTTATTATATTGCGCCTCAACGTGCCGGATATTATATGGTATACAACAGTGAAACCAGCAATTTCAATTATGTGTGACAGTTCTTCATTACGCCTAACAATCTTTACTTTGGTTTTCGCTCTATTAATTTCCAATTCATAGTTCTTGCTAGTGATTTCAAGTCGTATAATTGATTCTGGGTCTTGTATTGACGTGGCAGTATCATTCGTATATCTAAGGTTACTTAGTTCTTTTCAACCCTCACTCCAGCCATCCAAAACAGACATCATTATATATTCACTATATATGTTAAAAACTAAGAGTTATAGAATATTCTGACACCGGCTTCTACGTTAAAGGAAATTAAAAAAGAATTATTCAGTGTAATTCTGCCATTTTTGTCCTCATACAGGGATCGGATAAGGTTTACAAGATGCATAGGTGTTCCTATGCTGATTAGAATCGACTAGAGTTTCTTCCATTGTATGAACTAGTATAAGAGAAAAATATCAATACCTTGGAATGCATGATTTATCATGTAAATCAAGTCCTAAATTCTTACTCACGCAATTACTGTCTCAATCAGTCAAGTCACGATTAAATAATCGTGACTTGACTGATTGAGACGGTAATTGCAATCGTGACTTGACTGATTGAGACGGTAATTGCGTGAGTAAGAATTTAGGATTTGATTTACATGATAAACCATATATTCCAAGGTATCTCATTATATAGTCACTATATATGTTAAAAACTAAGGGTGATAAAATACAGCCTTCTCTGACTCCGGCTTCTACGTTAAAGGGAACTAAAAAAGAATTATTCCGTGTAATTCTGCCATTATTGTACTCATACAGGGATCGGATAAGGTTTACAGGATGTAAAGGTGTCCCCATGCTGATTAGAATCGACCAGAGTTTGTTCCATTGTATGAACTAGTATAAGAGAGAAAAATATCAATACCTTGGAATACATGGTTTATCATGTAAATCAAATCCTAAATTCTTACTCACGCAATTACCGTCTCAATCAGTCAAGTCATGATTATTCAGAGATCTACCAATATGATAAGCGTTCGCGGCTTTACCCTCTAAACATTATTCTACAGATAAAATTAGATAAAAAAATTTAACAACACCACAAAACATGATATTTTGATACTTTGCTTCACATTCTATTATTGAGTTCCAAAGAAAAACACTGTCTTCAGAAATGTGATACATTGCCTTCTGCTGGAAATGCACTAGAATTCAGCCCATATCCAAAAAAGGAAAAATATCTTACCGACTAATCACCCTGTTTTCAACAAATAGAGAAGGCTGTCAATCATCATCTTCTAAAATATCTAGAAAGATTCAATATTATCAGCGACCAACAATATGGCTTTCGTAAGCAAAGATGAACAAGAGATTTTCTGACTTACGTCACACATGGTGGGAACAACGCAATTGAAATTCTGAGGAATCTCGATATATCCAAGGCATTCGACTCTGTTTGGCATGACGGATTGTTGGCTAAACTACGCTTGTACGGTATGTCTGAAGGGTTTTGTTTATGGCTCTAGTGTTTCCTCAAAGAGCGTTCTTTGAGTCAATGGATTTATTGCTAATACCTTCGCAATCAACGCCCGTGTGCCCCAAAGTTCTATATTCTCTTATTCCCTCTTTCTCATTTACAATAAGATCTACTGGAAATGACCAGAAATCCAATCTACAGAGTTTCGTAGACAGTACGCTTATTTCTTCATTCACGTTGGACGCTCGAACATCAGCTATTCATGCAAATATCCGCAGATAGCAGTAAGTCGTTTAACTTAACAAGGACCTGAAGGAAAATCTATCTTGGGGTAACACACTACAAATAGAATTTAATGCTACCAAAAGTCAGGTGGCAGTTAACGTTGTATAAATAAATAAATAAATTATAAATAAATAAACTTTATTGATCCACGAGACTATACACAATAGCATAGGACAAGTCAGGCACTATTTTGAATGAATGAAAAGAAGTATCATAAATGAATTTATATAAATGTAATAAAGCAAGCAAAAGTTAGTAACTTAACATTAGTAGCCTCTATCTGTTAAAAAATCGTTTATACTATAGTAACATTTCAATTAATGTTCTTTTATACAATTTTATGTTATCAATATTTCGAAAACTGGGGGCAATTTATTGAATAGGTGAATGCCAATATAACGGGGATTGCTTTCCGTTGTGGACAAACTGGGGGCTGGAATAGCATAGTTATCACCGTACCTTGTATTATAATTGTGCTAATAATTGTTAGTAACGAAATTCTGTGGTTTTTGCTTCACAAATAACAAAATTTCAACCATGAAAATATAAGGTACTGTGAGGATCCTTAAATCCCTAAAAATCCGTCCGCAGGATGCACTTCTCTGAGCGTTTACTATCGCTCTCATAGCTCTCTTTTGTAGCCGAAGAACCTTGAGGCTATAAGAAGAATAACCCCAAAAAATTATGCCATACTTAATTCTTGAATAGAAATGTGCATAGTAATAAGACAACGAAACATTCCTATTGGTCAAATATTTCAATTTATATAATGCAAAACATGACGATGATAAAGTCCTGTAAAGAGCATCAACATGGCTTTCCCAACTTAAGCTATTTTCCAAATGTATTCCTAAAAATTTTACTTCTTTTATTGTTGGATATTTTCTCTTGAATTTTTAATAGATAACTTTCAGATATTGCTTTAGATCGAGGAGTAAAATCAATTAATACAGTCTTTGCTGTATTTATACACAATATATTTGCATTAAACCATCTTAAAAATTCATTTAAAATATCCTGTTCTCATCATATAATATTACAAATTTAATCAATTATCCCACGAGAATTTCTAGAACGTCAAAAACCGGTATCGATTAAATAAGCAGAAACAGTGCTGATAACAACTTGACTGGCACGGTATTGTTTAATTGTTTATCAGATCATTCCGCCCAAACTGTAACACTCGGCATTACAGTGCCAGAAACTAATAGTATAACTTATATTGAAAGAACTTATGAGACGTTTGGAAAGTATCTTGGGCAGGAAACATGGTGTGAGGTTTTTGAGTCTGCTGGATTAAATGAAGCATTTTCCTGTTTTTTAGAAACTTTAAAGTATTATATTTCTTTGGCATTTCCAGTAAAAATAAATTGTTCATGTAAAAATCAGTCACAAAAAAAACCTTGGATTACAAGAGGAATTAGTACATCATTATAAAATTTGGTACAAAATATTAATAGACAGTAATCATAATGCAGTTATCTTAAGCTATTATAAAAGCTACAAGAAAATATATGGAAAAGTTATTTCTGAAGCAAAAAGACTATATAACATTAAAACATATTTTGAATCAGATAGTAAATCTAAGATAACGTGGGAAATTATCAATGACAATATACGAAGCAAAAAAGAAAAAAGCAATAGAATTATCAAAATTATTAGTAATGATGTAGTTGTTGAAAATCCTTCCGAAACAGCAAATTGCTTTAATGCCTATTTTATAAATATTGCTAAAAAATTGAACGAGACATTACCTAATGTTAAACCCAGTTGTTCACTGCCCTGTTCTTAGGGGTTTCATACCATGTTCCTGACACCAATAAATCAGCAGCATGTGGTGGATCTTATAAATAACCTAAAAAATTCTAATTCCGTTGGAGTTGATGAAGTTCATACTAAAATGCTAAAAACTTGTGGTCATCTTATAGCAGGTCCATTAACATTTTTGATAAATATGACACTATCCGAGAGTGTGTTTCCTGAGGCGTCGAAAATTGCAAAAATTATTCCGGTATATAAAAAGGGTAAAAAAGATTGTACTGAAAATTAAGGGCCTATCGCACTGCTCTCTATATTATCAAAAATTGTGGAAAGAGTAATGGTTAATAAAATATTAGCATTTGTAATAAAGTACATCTTGCATGGGGCACAAAATAGATTTCTCAAGGGCAAATCCACAATATCGGCAATTTACGAATAAAGTTTCTGAAGATCTGAAAATGAGAACATTAGGCCTATTTATGGACTTAAGTAAGACGTTTGACCTTGTAAATCACGATCTTCGGCTGAATAAGTTGAATGCGTATGGATTGAAGGGAAAAATTACTGAACTACTTAGGAGTTACTTAACTGGGAAAACTTAACTCGTACATGTAAATACAACAAAGTCGGACATATTACCGATAAATATAGGTGTACCCCTGGGACCTCTGTTGTTTTTGCTTTTTGTGAATGACCTTCCTAATATAGAAGAGCAACATAATCTCATTATGTTTGCCGATGATAATAGTTACGTTTGCTCTCACAAAAGTAAAGAAGAAGTGCTAGTGTCTGCACAGGATATTCTGTTGGTCTGTCTGGTACTCGACATAGTTATTTCGGTACACTCCATTCCTCTAGCATCCTCAATCAATGTGCTGGGCGTTAACTTTGGAGCAAATATGTCCTGGCATGAACATGTTGCATACATAGCAAAGAGAGCTTCCCATGAGCTGAGAATATTATTTCGAACTAAAAAGCTTTATATTCCACAACTGTTAATTCTGAACAAAGCTCAAATTCGATCAACGATAGAAGACTGCTCCAATGTTTGGGGTTGTGTTCTTATTTGGTGGCTTCTATGCAGAAGAGAGTGGTCCGCCCAACTGGAGACCCAGAACTCAGCAACAACTTTGATTTGGAACATCGAAGAACGGTTGGCGATTTCAGTCTATTCTACAAGTACACGGTGATCATTTTTAGACACCCAGCCCCGATTTATGGAAAATTATTGGATGTTTATTTTTTTTAAATATAGAATGGTATAGTGTATGTCAAGGAGTATACTGACGTATTTGACATTTGGTATTGAAAACGATGCTGTCGTCGCGACATCAAACAACTTTTTTTCCATTGACATATCTTTTGTAAAACGACATTGGAAAGCCCTAATTTTTTTCAATATTTTTTCCATAAATTTTTTTTTTCTAATTTGTTTTAGGACATCTCGGTTATCATGGATCATATGCCACGTTTGGCGGTTTTCAAACAATTTATCTAGTAGTGTCATACTTTCATCTGACATTAATTATAACAATATGAGTTACTATGCTGTTGAGGTTTTCCTTTAATAAAATATCTTTGAACAATAAAAAACAAGAATACTTTATTTTTATTAAAACCAGAAAAAACTATATAACTTTTAACATTACATAACTTATTACATATTTATAGAATTAAACTTAAAAAATAAAAAACATCAATAGAAATTTTCTGTGTCTTCCTTCCTCTATCGTACATTTTTCTATTCTTTTCATTAAACTTTAATGAGTGGTTTTGTAAATAATTTCTTCAGATATACTATTGCATGCATCTGATATTTTTTGCCTTTGCCGTCGCAGTTTTGTATACAATATCTTTAAGAGTCCCTCAAAGAAAAAATCTAACGGCGAAAGGTCTAGTGTTAGGTGTCCATTGCGAACCCCTATCCATCTTCGTTGAAAGAGTTCATTCAAATACTGTCTAAAAGTAGTAGTTGTCTGAGGTGGTGCTTCATCGTGTTGAGACCACATATGCATTCTTAAAATAAGGGGAACATTTTCTAATAAAACTGGTTGAGTATTAACCAAGAAACTAAAGTATCTATTTCATGTTAGTGTTTCCTCAAAAAAGTGTAGTCAAACCAAATATCTCCAAATTATCCCATACCATACATTAACGCTATAATGGCCTTGATTCTGATTCACACTAATGATAATTTTTTCTATTAGGTTTGCCGTTGCTGACAAAATGACTTACAATCTATTCCTAATATATGATGCAGAAAATAATGTTCTTCGTCATATTTAATCATCATTTCTACTATAAAACTCAGTCGTCGTTCCGAATCAAATTGTGTAATAACTGAAGATTATGCATTTTATAGTCATGGTATTTGGTAGCTTTAAGAGCTTTCTGAATAGCCCCATAAGATACATTCAATTGCCTGCTTGCTTGTCTGATTGAATTATATGGATGGTTTTGAAAATATTGCAGAATTTCGAATACTTTTTCATTTGTTAAAATAGTTTTTCGTTTAAAAATACTTTTCTGCTGAGAAAATGCATCCAGATTGCTCCTCAAATGTCGTTCTAATCGACAAAACATAGTATGATCCGGGATATATCTGTCGGGGTAACGTTCTCGATACAGTCTAACGACTTCCCGAAAATTTCTTCTTGCTTCCACATAAGTAAGAATCATATCTACTTTTTCAGCCTGGGAAACCACGTGAACCAGAAGCTAATAACACACTATTTATTTAGTTTAACTCTATTGAATTAAATAGGTGTGTAAACAAGATCTGTCAGATTAAAGTATGACAGCCACCTACTAGATAAATTGTTTGAAAACCGCCAAACGTGGCATAAGATCCAAGGTAATAGCGTTGACCAAAAAATAATATTTTAGAGGGTTTTGCTGCATAACTTTTTTGCAAAACAAATTAGAAATAACCGGTCAAGTGCAAGTTGGACTTGCGCAATTAGTGTTCCGTACGTTGAGTTTTCAACAAAGTTTTTTCCGATCTTTAATGAAACTTGAAGACCTTGAAATTTTTGTTTTTTTTTTATATACTAGATAAATTACTAAACTAGTGATAATTTTCATTCGATCTACACCCTGTAGAGAATATTCCAGAATTTTTTCAAAATTTTTTGATTAGTACTTTTCGAGATAAGTATGGGGGACAGTGATTTTTCGCACTCTTTTGAAAATAGTACAAAGAGATTTGTGCGCAAGTATTACATTATATATATTTTTGAACTCGTCTCTTTACCAGCTTTCATTTGACATCCCACTCGATAACCTAATAATTTTTTTTTTTCACTTTCGATTTCACCTCCCAAAACTAACCCCTTAAGGCAAAATTTGACTTTGAAAACTACACGGCTCTGATGAGACCATCAATTCCTATGTTAGTGCCAAATTTTAACTCTCTATGTCAAATAGTTTCGGAGGCAATCGGACGGGATAGACAGACAGATACCGAAATGATCTTATAAATGTTTCGTACGGAACACTAAAAAAAACAGTTTAAGGAAATAATGTTGAGAAAAAGGTGTGCCGATGGAAAAAAAAGTTGTTTGGCGTCGCGGAGCCCAGCGTCGTTTTTACTACCAATTGTCAAATATATCAGTATACTCCTTGACATGCACTATACTATTCTACATTTATAAAAAAAAACCAATAAATATTCAACAATTTTCCATAAATTAGGGCCGGGCGTTTAAAAATAAACACCCTGTACTTTTATGAAGAGTGTTCGATGAATGTAGCCCGCTTGATTTCCTCCAGAGCGATGCATGCATGAAATACATATCGCGCTCATACATCACATCTGTATGAGGCTCAGCTTGTCACTTGTCGTTAAACCATTTTCATGTAGTCTTTTATATGAAGATAATCATCGCTTTGGAATGATTAGCCCAGGACTGTGTTTCCCACCAAGTACTATTTACAGTGATTCAAGATCAACTTGAATCACTTTTTTCGCACACCTGTCGCTCCTGTAGCGCTTTAGGGATTTATCTGCGGTACGTGTGCCATACCATAAAAAACCGGTCAAGTGCAAGTTGAACTTGCGCAATTAGTGTTCCGTACGTTGATTGCTTTTAAAATAAAAAATTTTGTTACAGAGGTATAAAATGATCAGTGACTTCACAAAACACACCCCAAATGAGTTTTCAACAAAGTTTGTTTCCAATCTTTAATGAAAACTTATGACCTTGCAATTTTTGTTTTTTTTATATACCAGATAAATTATTAAAGGTAATGCACTCGTGATAATTTTCGTTCAATCTACACCCCGTAGAGAATATTTCAGAATTTTTTCAAAATTTTTTGATAAGTACTTTTCGAGATAAGGACAGGACGAGGGGGACAGCGATTTTTCGCGATTTTTTAAAAATAATACAAAGAAGAGTGCGCACAAGTATTACATTATATATATATATATATATATATATATATATATATATATATATATATATATATATATATATATATATATGTATTTTACTCGTGTTTTCACAAGCTTTCATTTTACACCACATTCGATGACCTAGTAAAAATTTTTTTTTCACTTCCAATTTCTCCCCCCAAAACTAACCTCTTAAGTCAAAATTTAGCTTTCAAAACTACATGGTTCTGATGAGGCCATTAATTCCTATATTAGTACCAAATTTCAACTTTCTATGTCAAATGGTTTCGGAGAAAAATCGGGTGTGACAGACAGACAGACACCGAAGTGATCTTATAAGAGCTCCGTACGGAACACTAAAAATGACAACATGTTTTATTGAAGTAATAAATGAAATAAAGAATTATTAGAAAGAAACACCAAAGTTAATGTCCATCGCAATATCTTAAAAAAGCTAAAATATGCATGGGAAGACACAGTTTGGGAATGTGAAAGATTAATGGGTGAAATAAAAATTCGAAAGATTACTGATAAGACGTTAGCGGTGCCGTGATTTACCATATAAGCGGACTCTTTGAATGGACCAAAGAAGTAATTTATGAAGCATGTATAAGATTTTAATTTAAAACTAACAAAATCATTTAAAATCGATGAAACGTTGAGAGATATTATTTCTTGTCGTCATTAGCCCAATATGGAAGAGCACATAATTAATTTGAATGCAAAATTTCTAGAAACGATTTAAATTTTAGATTGTTAGCAAATAACATATAACATGGCTTATAATAAAATATGGAAATTATGTTTCATTTGTCATTAAAAGAGGGAAATGTATATATAGTCTGTCAAGTAAGAACGTGTGCGTGATAATTCATTTTTGGTAGATGCGATTGTAGCAAATCTTCAAAAAATCGCTAGAGAGAACCTTTGTCTACAAAGCATTTTAGTAAGAGTTTCAATCGATTCCGAACTTTCAACGAAATCACGTAAAATCCAAAATGAGTCACTTGTTTGTACGTCGGTTCGAGGCAGTCTTTCTTTGTTTCCAACCAAAGGGACCTAAAATGACACATTCCGCGGATACTAAATATATTAAAAAGTCCATATCGTTTGTGGGCAAATCGTTTTAATGAGATGAAGAAGTCGACTACTTGCCAAAACGTGGCACGGTAGGCAAAGTCACTCCGAAACTTGAAAAACGAGTCGCGTCGGGCCCCGAAATTGACGCCGAGTCAACATAATTAAGAAAATCGGGTTTGAATGTGTTTCATAAGACTATTCGACAACAACTTCGTGCGCATGATGTCAAATTCCGAAGCACGTTGAAGAAATCATTGCTGGGCGAAAATAACGTCGCGAAGCGACTCGCTTGGGCCCACAATAAGATACTAGAGTCGCCTTCACAATCGCTGAAAGAGAAAGGTCAGAGGAAAGAATCTGAGAACTTTGACTCAGTTGTATTACGAGATTCGAAAAATTTGCATAGTATGCAGAAAATCTCGTCGACATCATGCCTCGAAGATGCTAGGCGATTATTGATGCAGGAGGCCATTGAACAATTTATTAAGGTAATTGCGGCATTGTTAGCACACGAAAGAATACATTGACGGCAAAAAATGTTCTCGAAATGCATTTTTTCAAGAATACGAGCGGTGATGTTCTTAATTGAAAAATTGTAAGTAGTTGTACTCACCAAAACAAAATGTCTTGTTAGTGAAGTCCTTAAATAGATCAAGTACTAAAAAAAAACCGGCCAAGTGTAAGTTGACCTTGCGCAATTAGTGTTCCGTACCGTGATTACTTTTGTAATAAAAAGTTTTGGTACGAAGGTATAAAATGATCAGTGACTTCACAAAACACACTCCAAATGAGTTTCCGAAAATCAATATCGAGGATTCGGACACAAACTTGTTTGTGATGGCTAAAAAACCTTCTACAACACGAACTTCTATATCATTAGAAACATTTTGTAACTCTTATTTTGCATATTCCTTTGTCCTTTTCGTTATCTCAAGCATGCGCAGTATTAACATGAAGGAATTGCAAGGTTAGGTTAGTATTCATCTTTTATATACTTAGGATTTTTTTCATTTCATGGTTAAACACACCGGTTATTAGTATTTGACGGACCAATACAAGTTTTTAAATTAAAATTGTGTCTAGCAGATTTCTATCACTTCCTTCTATATTTCCAAGGTAATACAAATCTACGATAAATAAAATTTTATTTGAAATTAGCACTTCACACACTATAATGCCATTGTGCCAAAGATTGCAAAATCCCAACATAATCTGAACACTAATTAACTGTTGTCAGTGTTATTTGTAATAAACGATTATCATTTCAAGTTTACTGTGTGTTCTTAGTGGTTTATATACCTAAGTAGGAAACAAAAACAGGACTTACCATAATAGCGATAAGAATAACGAACTTTAAATAACCTTTCTTATAAGTTCTGAAATAAGAGAAACCTTTATCCTTAATAAAGGATTTTCTTATTTTATTTCAATACTGCCTAAGCTCAGAATGGTGGATGCATGCTTCAAATAACGGTAACATCTGAGTCCTTATATTTAATTTCTTCCCTTTACCCCTACGCAATCTTCAAACGGTGGGCGCATGCTTCAAATAAAGATAAAGACAGTGCCCTATCAAAATAAGCGTTGCAAAATCTCTTTATGGTCTATCAAGGTTGTATTTTTAGTAGAACTAGTATCTTTTATCATTTGTATAAGCCCAATCCTATTCAAATACATAGGTGGATAGACTATTATTATCACATTCCAAAAAATTTATGTTAAAATCGCTCACAATAATTATCTTAGATCCTGACTGAGCATGGTGTTTATACTATTATCTATACAATGACTAACTAACATTTTTTATTACGCGGGATGAGGACTTCTATTCAACATATATCAAACAAAGTTTGTTTTCGATCTTAATTTTTATATACCAGATAATTTATCAAAGGTAATGCACTGGTGATAATTTTCATTTCAATTACACCTTATGGAGAATATTCCAGAATTTTTTCGAAATTACTACACTTAGAGAGAGGCTGGGAGGAAAACGATTTTTGGCAATTCTTTTAAAATAATATAAAAGAAAAGTTTCGCAAGCATTACATCATATATATCATTTGACACCCTACTCGATGATCTTAAATTTTTTTTCACTTCCGATTTCACCCCCCAAAACTAACCCTTTAAGTGAAAATTTAACTTTCAAAACTACCGTGATTAAACCATCAATTCCTATATCTGTGTCAAATTTCAGCTGTCTATTTCAAATGGTTTCAGTAACAGATAAGCAGACAGAGACCGAAGTGATTCCATAATTGTTCCGTTTTTCACTTTTGATACGGAACTCTAAAAAGAAATAAATTTTGTATTAAACTAAGGATATCAATTAGTATTACTATGAAGATAACGAGCAAAGATAGCCTCTTTTATTGAAAGGAAACATAAAACGAGTATTTTATGTTCTTTAAGCGATATCTACCGTACCTCCACTTTTTTTTTAATATAAGTTGAAGAAACACCCTAGTCATTATTTTTTTGGATTTATTTTTGCACATATAATATATCTTAATTAATAATTATTAATATGATACTTAAATTATCGTGAAAGAGTATTTCTTATGTTGTCAAAATGGTTTTTGTATATTAAATGTGTTGTAAATTCAACTAAACATAGTTTTTTACTTGTCTTAATGTGATATTTTATCTCTTATGGATTGATATTACCTCCAACTGTTTATTGATTAGAATACTATTATATTTTATTATATATGTAAATAAAATATTATATAAAAAACTATATATATGTATATATACATATAGATATATATATATATATATATATATATATATATATATATATATATATATATATATATATATATATATATATATATATATATATATATATATATATATATATATATACGTATGTATATATATATATATATATATATATATATATATATATACATATAAATATATATATAATATATATATATATATATATATATATATATATATATATATATATATATATATATATATATATATATATATATATATATATATATATATATATATATATATATATATATATATATATATATATATATGTTTTTGACGCTTCTGACATGATTCCATTAAGTACTTGGCCCTTACTATGGTATAACTCGAATAATTAACAAAAATATCTAACAAAATTTTTTTTTAAAAAAAGCATTTTTGACGTATTTTGTTGATTAGGACGGGCTCTATAAGAAGTCGGGACTAATTTTCTTTATAAGATAATATACTTACGAGATACCAGAACACGATGCCATTAGTGGTTTCGCCGTTACTGTTATCAACAAAAATAACCTAACTTATTCGTAAAAAAAATGCACTTTTTACCTAATTTATCGATCAGAACGGGATGGAATGGGATCTATAATAATCTATAATATATATAAAATGCAACTCTGTCTGTCTGCCTGTCCGTTAATGCGCTTATTACTCGAGAACCATTTATCCGATTTATGTGCTTTTTTTTTAAAAACATACATATGTTCTCTGGCCAGGTTTTAGGCTATATTTTATTACGTTAGGTAACATCTATAATATATATGTTATATAATGCAACGTCTCTCTGTCTGTCTGTCCGTTAGTGTGCTTATCACTCGAGAACCACTTATCCGATTTATGTGTATATGTTCTCTGGCCACGTTATAGGATATATTTTATTAGGTTAGGTAATATAAGAAATAAGCAGTGATGATAATAGTAAATCAGGTTGGAAAAAAGTTTGGCGCTAGCGCACTCTCTTGCAATACGCGTCCTGAACCGTTAAATTCGAACAATATCATGTAACAAATACAATATATATAAAATGCAACGTCTCTCTGTCTGTCTGTCTGATTGTCCGTTAGTGCGCTTATCATTCGAGAGCCACTTATCCGATTTACGTGTTTTTTTATAAAATACTTATATTCTATGTTACGTTAGGTAACATAAGGAATAAGCAGTGACGTGCGGAGTCGAGGGCACGGCTAGTACTGTATAAAAAGAAAAACAGTATTTTAATAATTTTTATTATACACACATTCAACTTTCGATTCGAGGAAAAAAAAATATTTTTTGGAGTGCCCAATTATAAGATTATTGGATATTAAAAAATGGCTGATATTATCAGGAGAATGATATTTTTATATTAAAATGATATTTAATAAATTCTATAACTGCATCATCTACCTAAAAATATTATTTTAGGTACTGTTTATATATGTTTCAACCCGAACTGATCGATAAATTACATAAAAAGTGCATTTTTTTACGCATATTTTTGTTGATAACTCGAATTATACTACAGTAACGGTCAAACCACTAATGGCATCAGGTTCAGCGACCTGGAAAGTATATTATTTTATAAAGAATATAATTTTTTATAGAACCCATTCCAATCGATAAAATACGTCAAAAATGCTTTTTTTTAAATTTCGCCAGTAGATATTATATGTATCTATAATATATAAAATGCAAAGTTTCTCTGTCTGTCTGTCCGTTAGTGCGCTTATCACTCGAAAACTACTTATCCGATTTAGGCGCTTTTTTTTAAAAACATACATATGTTCTCTGGCCAGGTTATAGGCTATATTTTATTACGATAGGTAACATAAGGAATAAGCAGGGGTGATAATAGTGAATCAAGTAGGAGAAAAGTTTGCCGCTAGCGCGTTCTCTTGCAATTCACCGCCTAAACCATTAAATATGGAACAATTTCATGTAGCAAAGAATATGATATATAAGAAATGCAACGTATTTCTGACTGTCTGTCCGTAAGTGCACTTAAAACTTGAAAACCACTTATTCGATTTACATGTTTTTTTTTAAGTCATACATTTGTTTTCTCGCTAGATTATTTATAATCTTCTATAATACATACATACATACATATATATATATATATATATATATATATATATATATATATATATATATATATATATATAATATGCAACGTCTCTATGTCTGTCTGTCTGTTTATCCGTTAGGGCGCTTATCACTCGAGAACCACTTATCCGATTTACATGTTTTTGTTTTTAATTCAAACATTTGTTCTCTGGCCAGGTTATCCCTAATCTTCTATAATACATATAAAATGCAACGTCTCTCTGTCTGTCTGTCTGTCCGCTAGTGCGCTTATCACTCGAAAACCACTTATCCGATTTAGGTGCTTTTTTTTTTAAAACATACATATGTTCTCTGGCCAGGTTATAGGCTATATTTTATTACGATAGGTAACATAAGGAATAAGCAGTGATGATAATAGTGAATCAAGTCAGAGAAAAGTTTGCCGCTAGCGCGTTCTCTTGCAATCCACCGCCTAAACCATTAAATATGGAACAATATCATGTAGCAACGAATATGATATGTAGAAAATGCAACGTCTTTCTATCTGTCTGTCTTTCCATTAGTGCACTTATAACTTGAAAATCACTTATCCGATTTACATGTTTTTTTTTTTAAGTCATACATTTGTTCTCTGGCCAGGTATTTATAATCTTCTATAATATATATAAAATGCAACGTCTCTCTATCTGTCTGTCTATAGTGCGCTTATCACTCGAGAACCACTTAGAAGCAGTGACGATAATAGTGAATCAAGTCGGAAAAAAGTTTGCTGCGCGTTCTCTTGCAATACATTGCCTAAACCATTAAATATGGAACAATATCATGCAGCAAAGAATATAATATATATAAAATACAACGTCTCTCTGTCTGTCTGCCTGTCCGTTAGTGCGCTTATCATTCGAAAACCACTTATTCGATTTACGTGTTTTTTTTTTAAATCTTAACTTAATATTTATCAAAAAAAAAAATCCATAATATATATAAAACGCAACGTCTCTGTGTCTGTTTGTCCATTAGTGCACTTAGCACTCTAGAGCCACTTATCCGATTTACGTGTTTTTTGATAAAATACATATGTTCTATGTTACCTTAGGTAATATAAGGAATAAGCAGTGACGAGCGGAGTCGCGGGCAAGGCTAGTACTGTATAAAAAGAAAAAAAACAGTATTTTAATAATTTCATGCAGTGACGATAATAGTGAATCAAGTCTACGCGAGCGGAGCCGCGGGCACGGCTAGTATGGAGAGAGTATTGGAGAACCATAGGCTAACAGGTCTTCTATCGCAAATATATAAATTACGTTATTCATGAGTATAATCACAAATCGATTAGATAAGAAGTTTGAAACTTACCAGCCTAAGGATCAAGCAGGCTTCCGAAAAAGATTCAGCACAATCGAACATCTACACACGTACAGACAACTTATAGAAAAGGTAACTGAATATAATATCAGACCGGATGGCACTTGTCGACTTTCGAATGGCTTTTGACACAGTAGAATTCTGGGCAATGGAGAAAGCGACAAAAAAATGAAACAGTCGATCAAACGTATATTAACATACTGAAAAAATCAATGACCAATCAAAACTGAATGTGAGATTACACTAGGATACCAAGGAAATAAATATAAATAGAAATGTTAGACATGGTGATATATCACCAACCCTGGTACTAGAAGATATCTTCAAGAGACTCTACTGGGAAAACAGGGGACTTAACAGATCCGGAGAAAAGACTCATCAACCTGAAATTTGTTGATGATATCGCACATTTTGCCGAAAACGGAATCGAATTGAAAGAAGTACTCCAAGAATTACAAACCGAAGCAAAAAAAAGTCGGTTTAGAGATGAACATCACAAAAATCAAATTTATGATGCACAAACAATCATTAATGACCCAATATTTATACAAGGGTAACAAGGGGAAAAGGCAGATTCATATGTATATTTGGGACAGGAAGTTACAAGCGAAAAAGTGAATCAAGAACTGGAAGTCAATCAAAGGATACGCCTAGAATTATGCAGCTTACGGTAAAATGAAGCAAGTCTTTTAGTCCAAAATACTTTTAAAATATAAAAGTAAAGTATATAATGAATGCATTCTACCAGTAACATTTAGTAGCGAAACATGGGTTTTGACAGGGCAAGTTATTAGAAGATTACAAGTCCACCAAAGAGCAATTGAAAGAAAAATGCTAGGTAAATCACTCAGGGATCTCAACCCAAACGATTGAATAAGAAATAAAACAAGAGTCCAGGATATAATTAAAAGATAATCTTCCCCCAAATGGAACTGGGCTGACATATTGATAAATGGAGCAGAAAAATGACCAGATGGAGCAGATGGAGAGAAAAAAAATACTGGAGTTCAACAATGTTGGTACGACGATATTAAAAAATCAGCGGGGCTTAATTGGTATCAAATTGTTCAAAACAGTGACATATGGAAGCCCAAGAGAGAGGCCTATATCCACAGGATAGAGAATGGCTAGAAGAAGGGAAGAAATATGTACATTCAGGGCAGTTTAAAAACTGTTTAATATATGAAAACTGGTATATCCCTGTAGCAAAACCAATTAAAGAAAAATGTTGAGGAATTGCGTCAATATATGATACACATAAAGCTATCTTAAAGAGGTAAATTTAGTGAACGACAATCTGTGTACCAACCTGCTTGTGTTATTTATGTCATCATAACTCCAAAATTGCTTACCACACTTATCATTATCAGTTTATTCAATGGGGCCAGCAATTCAAAATCATTAAACTTTGACGTTCTCTTCCAAATTAATGTTTTAATCAATGTGAAAAGATTTTGCTAATTGCCGATTGCAATAAGCATATAAACGATTGTTTAATGTAAACATTGCCCACCTTATCACCGCAAATAAATGGAAAAATTGAATTTAATCAATTTAAAACTGGTCCTGTTAAATCGCCAATTTAGCAACACTTTGAACATGTAAGGTTACTTTTACTTTTAAGGTGGATCTAAATGAGTCGGATTTTTTACTTCTTTTATTATTTTAAAATTAATAAATATACACAGCTGTTTTACGGTAGCAGCGTGAGGAAATTAATTAAGAATTTATATTAAGACTTTGGTAATTTCAAAAAGTGCATTCACTATTTACAGTATAAAAATATAAGCGCCACCGTTGTAGGGTAGGCTAACCATGTGGAATCGGTAAACTACCTGAGTGAGGTACGGCTGCGCATGAATTTATTAACGTAGACCACCATCATACAGACCCAAATACCAGATCCGTTATATAGAAGTTCTTGAAACCAAAAATGAACTATGGAAAATCGGAATTTCTAGGATGTATTAATATATATATATATATATATATATATATATATATATATATATATATATATATATATATATATATATATATATATATTTATACATATATGTATGTATATATATATATATATATATATATATATATATATATATATATATATATATATATATATATATATATATATATATATATATATATATTCTCATACGAGTATATATAAATAAATATAATACATTTCAATTAAAAATACTAATAAATAATACGAAGATTTAAATTATTGTCAATAATATGAAAACTTAAATTATTGTACAGTGAAATTTGTGTTAATGGCCACCTGTCATAAGCGGCCGCCTGTGGTAACGGACAGTATTAAGCTTCCCGAAGCCTATTGCATATGAATTCTCGTATACAAAAAACTGTTAATTACAACCACGTGTATTAAACGACTAGGGCCAGTTAAACTGAAATTTTTATGGCATAATTCCTTGGAAATTTACCTGGTAATAACGACCGGGCTAACCGAAGGGTTTTATGACATACTAATTTTTTTTTTGAGCCTTCAACCTTTCACTTTTACCACTACGGTAACTGGGTAATTTATTCAAGGAAATACCCATTATTGTTGATAAAATTATCTGGTTACCCCTTGCTCAGCTATTTCCTTTAGTCCATGATAAAACTGTAAACTTGGATAAGTTTATTTCCATTGATAGTGATGTGCCTAAAGAAAGTTCAAACTTCAGTATTTCGAAAATTGTTAAGGAACTGCGCGATACAAACCAAAAGCTTAACTCTCCAAAATCTACTTTGTCTAGTATGAGTGAAGTTTGTGCAAATTTAAGAGACATATAAAACTATTTTTCGTGTAATAGCAATGATGAAATGGCTATAGATATTTCTGGAGTGTTACTTTCATATGAATCTCAGGTTTTCAAATGAAAGCTTAAAACTTTTAAACAAAACAACAATTGAAACATTCTTCAAAAAGGCTTAATAACATTTTTAAAAAATCTGTAGTAAGTATATATTACTACAGTGTATATACTGAACATTCAAAATATTTTTTTTATATTATTAAATCATTTTAACTTTTCAATCTGTGTGTATGCTAACTCTATTTAGTAAAATAAAGAAAATGTTTAAAATAGAAAAATATGTCTTTTATTTATAGGGCGCAAAACCTGGGAATAACAGCCACCTGTCTTAAACGGCCAATATTCCTAAATTATATATATATATATATATATATATATATATATATATATATATATATATATATATATGTATGTATGTATGTATGTATATATATATATATATATATATATATAAATATATATATATATATATATATATATATATATATATATATATATATATGCAAAGAAATTATCGACGAAAACCAAGGAGGCACACAATCAACGAATTAGAAGCAACAATTCCAAGTCCTTTTGGTCAGTCGCTAAGGCAGTTAGTCAAAATTTCACCAAATCCACCATACCACCACTCACACGGTCAGATAATTCTATTGCAAAGACACCTGTTGAGAAAGCGAACTTGTTGGCTGAACTCTTTGCTTCACATTCTACTGTCGATTTCCAAGGAAAAACACCACCTAATATTCCCATAGTGCAGTCCAGGATGCCCGATATTGTCTTCAGGCAGCGTATCATAAAACGTCTTTTGATGAAGCTAGACACCAAAAAGGCTTCTGGTGCTGACGGAATACCTGCCATAGTTCTCAAAAACTGTGCGAGGGAACTAACACCAGTTTTCTGTAGACTTTTCAACCTATCTTACAGAAAGGGAATATTTCCTTCCTGCTGGAAATGTGTCACAGCTCAGCCAGTACCTAAAAAAGGCAAGAAGACCTTGCTAAGTAACTACCGACCAATCGCACTGCTTTCAATAATATCGAAAGTCATGGAAAAGGCTATTAATCAGCATCTTCTAAAATATCTTGAAGGGTTCTACATTATTAGCGATCACCAATATGGCTTTCGTAAAAATAGATCAACAGGAGATCTCCTGACTTATGTAACACATGTTTGGAATAACGCAATTGAACACTTTGGAGAATCTCAAGCGGTTGCTCTTGACATATCCAAGGCATTCGACCGTGTTTGGCACGATGGGCTGTTGGCTAAACTACGTTCTTATGATATGTCTGAAAAGTTCTGTTTGTGGCTCTCATGTTTCCTCAGAGAGCGTTCTTTGCGAGTGGCAGTCGACGGATTTCTTTCTAACACCTTCGCTATCAACGCCGGTGTACCCCAAGGCTCCATACTGTCTCCTACTTTCTTTCTCATTTATATTAACGATCTTCTGGAAAAGACCGAGAATCCAATCTACAGCTTTGCAGATGACAGTACACTTATCTCTTCATTCACTTCGAACGCTCGGACATCGGCTACTCAGACGAATATCCGCAGACAGCAGGAAGTCATTCAACTTAACAAAGATCTGGAAGAAATTCTATCTTGGGGTGACAGTAACCAAGTGGAATTTAATGCTACAAAAACCCAGGCGGCAGTTTTTTCTAAAAAAGTTAACGTTGCTGAACCCGACATAGTTATGTCGGGGCACTCCATTCCCCTAACATCGTCACTCAAATTGTTGGGCCTAAATTCGGGAGCAAATATGTCCTGACATGAACATGCTGCAGGCTTAGCAAGGAGAGCTTATCAGAAGTTGGGAATATTATTTCGAACCAGAAAGCTTTACACTTCACAACAACTGCTAATTCTTTACAAAGCTCAAATTCGACCAACTATGGAATACTGCTCCCATATTTAGGGCTCCACTCCCAAACATACACTGCATTTGTTGGATTCTATTCAGAGAAGAGCTGTTCGTCTGATTGGAGACCCGGAACTGACAGATGGCCTTGATTCGCTGGAACATCGAAGAACGGTTGGCGACTTGAGCCTATTTTACAAATATTTTCATGGGAAGTGTTCGAAGGATGTGGCCCGCTTAATTCCTCCCAGAGCGGTGCATGTTAGAAGTACACGTCACGCTAATACTTCACATCCGTATGAGGTTCAGCTTGTTACTCCTCGTACAACGCTTTTCAAACAGTTTTTTATATGTCTTTTATATGGAGAACATCATCCATTTGGAATAATTTGCCTAGGACTGTGTTTCCCACCGAGTACAATTTACAGCGATTTAAGAACAACATGAATCGCTTTCTTCCAACACGTGTCGCTCCTGTAGCGCTTTAGGGACTTCCCTGTAGCACGTGTGCTAGACCCATAAAATATATATATATATATATATATATATATATATATATATATATATATATATATATATATATATACGTATATATATATATATATATATATATATATATATATATATATATATATATATATATATATATATATATATATATATATATATATATATATATATATATATATATATATATATATATATATATATATATATATATATATATATATATATATATATATATATATATATATATATACATATATATATATATATATATATATATATATATATATATATATATATATATATATATATATATATATATATATATATATATATATATATATATATATATGTATATATATATATATATATATATATATATATATATATATATATATATATATATATATATATATATATATGTATGTATATATATATATATATATATATATATATATATATATATATATATATATATATGTATGTATATATATGTATGTATATATATATATATATATATATATATATATATATAAATATAAATATATATATATATATAAAATATAAATATGTATATATTATTAAAAATGAAACATCGTATTAAAAAGTCAGTCATCCAATTTGTTTATTATTATTAAGAAAATACACAATATACTGGCAGAACAAACGTGTGAAATACAATTTTTTTTAAACATGCAATAGGTATAAGACTACCTAGACATGAAGTTAATGCTTAGTGTCCAAATAAATACCCAAGTCACACAATGAGGAGACTCTTTCGAGAAGACAATTATTAATACTGTAGTAGACTCGAAAGAACGACATAATCCTACATTTTTTAATATTTAGTTTCATTTTGTTTCTCCTGCACCACTCACTCACCATATCTAAGTCTCCCTGCAGTCTCATAGCACCGTCAACAGAATGAATTGCCATAGACAATTTCAAGTCATCTGCAAAAAACAAGGACCTTGAAAATAGAATCATCTTTCGTAGGTCGTTAATAAATATATTAAACAGCAACGGGCCCAAGTGGCTACCCTGCGGCACACCCGATGCAACAGATACCTCACTCGACACAAAGCCCTTTACTTTAACAAACTGTTTCCTGTATGTAAGGTAGCAGGTCAACCAATTCAGTAGTGATCCACAAAACCCATAACCTCTTAACTTCCCTATCAGGATATCGTGGTTGACTGTGTTAAAGGCCTTGCTGAAATCCGTATAAACCACGTCAACCCGACCACCCGCCTCCATTACATCAATAGTACTTTGAACCAACAAGATTAAGTTTGTAGTCGTCGATCTGCCACCAACGAAACCGTGCTGTTCCGAAACCAAAAAAGGTTTTATGAATGGTTTTAATTTGTCGCAAACAATTTTTTCGAATACTTTTGGAATAGAACTTAGAATGGAAATAGGTCGATAATTTTTAGCGTCTGATCTGTCGCCGGACTTAAATACTGGAGTAATGAAACTATATTTCCATTGGTCAGGAAAAACACCGCTCTCTAGGGACATTTTAAAAAGCATATGGAGCGGTTTGGCCAAAGCATAGACACAGTCAACTAAAAATCTGGGAGATATACCATCAGGACCTGGTCCCTTATTTATGTCAAGCTTGGACACATAATCAAACACCTCCCCCAGGGAGATCTCAAGAGAGGAGAATGATCCACCACTATCCCCACCATCCTCAAGCCCAGGCTCACCACCGTCAGTATCCGACCTATAAATAACCTGAAAATGAGACTTAAAAATTTCCACAATAGTCTGTCCATCCGTCCCTGTTAGCTCGTCTAGATTTTATTAAGGTAGGGGTGGACTTGCCCCCCTTTTTACTGTTAATGAAATTCCAAAATTGCTTGGTGTTATGCTTTAAATTTGTCTCAATATTTTTAATATACTGCAAGTAGCAGTTGCTCTTTAAGATATTGGATTGAGTTATTAACTCCGAAAACTTCTGATAAGTTTTCCACCGACGGGTTTTTTGTATTCTTTGTGACACAACTTCTTTTTTAAGATAAGATCTTTAAGTTCATCAGAAAACCACTTCGGGAACTTCGGATTTTTGGAACGAATCACAGGGGCATACAGACTAATACCAGCATACAAAACTTCATCGAAGACAGACTTTGCAGCATTTACATCCGCAATACTACCCAAGACATATTCCCAGTCCACTGAGTGATAATAATTATTGAACATATTATAGTCCGCGCGCTTAAAGTCATAGAAACTGAAATCATAGTGCAAACGCTCAGGATAGTCATTAAGCAGCACATCAACCATAAGGGAAGGATGGTGCCGGTCGCAGGGCAGCAGACTTTCCAGTGCCACCCGAACAGATGTTCTACTGTCTCGTGTTACCACCAGATCTAATTTCACACCATTCACATTACTAATTTCGTTCACTTGGAATAACTGATTATAAGAGAAACAGTCACTAAGTAGCCTCACAACGTCCCCACCATGGCCAATGGTTGAACTTCCAAAACTGTCACTAGTCCATTCTACATGAGGCAAGTTATAGTCACCTAGGACACATATATTATCGCTGGGATACTCTTGAATGATCTCCTCTATCGCACAGCAGTGAGCCTGAACAGCATCCACTTTAATGGGTGGCGGCAAGTACACAGCACCCACCACAAGTTTCTCCGTACCACATCGAATTAACACAAACAAGTGTTCCACACTATGATAGTTGTTTGGCACTATACAAGACTGATAACAGTTTCGTACTGCAATAAGCACCCCACCTCCACTTTTTTTGTTACTAGTCTCGTTTGACCGATCTTTTCGATACAATACATAATCAGACATACCAATCTCAGCATCACAGATATCATCACTAAGCCAAGTTTCTGAGAATACCACCACGTCAAAATCACAATCTGATATACTGAGTGTTAAGTCTTTCATTTTAGTTTTAATATATATATATATATATATATATATATATATATATATATATGTATTTATTTATTTATTTATTTATTTATTTATTTATTGGCACGGCACATGTACCGCAGCGACATTCCACTCGTGTGCGAAAAACGCGATTTACGGTGGTCTTGAATAGCTGTAAAATATCCTATACAACAGTCATGGAAAAAATCATTCCAAAAGGATGAGGTTCTCTATATACAAGACAGCTTGAAAAGAGCTGTACGAGGAATGACAAGCTGAATCTTATCTGGATGAGATGTATTAGCCCGACTTGTATTCCTAGGATCAACCGCTCTGGAAGAAATTAAGCAGGCTACATCTATCGAACATTTTCCATGAAAGTACTTGTAGACTAGACTGTTCTTCGATGTTCCAAGGAAACAAGGTTGCTGGTCAGTTCTGGTTCTCCAATCAGGCGAATGGAATCTTACAAATGCAGTATCTGTTTGAGAAAGCCCTAAACATGTGAGCAGTATTACATCGTTGGTCTGAGGATTCTATAGAATTAACAGTTGATATAGCGTGTAAAGCTTTCTAATTCGAAACAATATTCCCAGCTTTTGAAGAGCTTTCTTTTCTATGCATGCAACATGTCATGCCAAGACACATTTGCTCCCGATTTTACGTTCAGCAAATGAGATAAGATGATCCTAGGGAAGTCGACTGTCCCGATACTGTCGAGTTCGGCAACTTTAACTTTTTAGAAAATATTGTCACCTGTGTTGTGTGCGTGTCACCCCAATATAATTTCTCCTAGCTATTTGTTAAATTGAACGACTTCTTGCTCTCTGCGGATATTTAGACGAGTAGCCGATGTTCGACCATTCAAAGGGAATGAAGAAATAAGTGTACTGTTATCTGCAAAGCTGCAGATTGGATTCCTGATCCTTTCCGGTAGATCGTTAATGTAAATGAGAAAGAGAGTAGGAGATAGTATGGAGTCTTGAGGCATACCGGCGTTGATAGTAAAGGTATTAGATAGACATCCATCCAGTACCACTATATATATATATATATATATATATATATATATATATATATATATATATATATATATATATATAAATATATATATATATATATATATATATATATATATATATATATATATATATATATATATATATATATATATATATATATATATATATATATATATATATATACTTGTCATAGAAAATTTATTAGTCGTTAATTTTCCACTGCCGACTGCTTTTTTATGCTATAATAGCATTATCTCATTATCATTATTATTTTAGTCCTGTGGTATTTTTCTCCTGATTCATCATAATCATCTTTTTGGTCGTTATAATACATCCTTTTAAATACTTTTTTTTAATTCTATCTACTTCAATATCATTGCTTACTACGTTTTTTCAAGAGATATTAGAATAGCGTTATCTAATCGTGTAAGAACGGTAAACACATAACACAGTAGCGCGAGTCCGACTCGGCATCTTTGATCTAAAGAGGTTCGAGTTTATAATGATCACGTGACTTTCGCCATATTACTGGTATGATGCCCACGAGTTTTTGAAGTATTCAAATTCCTTCTTTCAAGAAAAATCCTTTTCTGTAGAATAAAAATGAATTTTGCTGATAAGGAAGAAAAAACAAGAAAAAAATTTTTTGATCAAGTTTTTATTAAAACAGATATACAAAAAACAGGCAAAAAGGCAAAAAATACAAGGAAAAAAAAACACTTGGCTTCAACGCTTTTTACACGTTATTCATTTAAATATCTCACTGTTGAATTTATATTTCTCTACTATTAGAGATATTGACTGGAAGGGAAAAAAATGTTCATTTTGAGAATAGATCTCTGCACACGTTCAGCTTCGCGCATATAATGTCAACAATGATGCTTCTTGTATTTCAGCGAATCCCATTAATCTGAAAAGATTGAAAATAATTATAATTATCGTTTTAAGATGAGATGGCCTTTCTTCTGAACTTAAACATAACTGTTTTACAAATAAAATGAATGTCTAATATGAAAACACAGTTATCGTAATCTTTATATAATATATTGCAGAATAGAAACAAAGATTTATGAAAAAAATTACCTTTTAAGATTTTTGAGAAATCTAAAAAAACGAACTCCCTTTAATTAAGCACATATATTTTTACAAGCACAACAAAACTTCCTCTTGACATATTTTTAGTGTTCCGTACGGAACACTTATAAGATCACTTCGGTGTCTGTCTGTCTGTCACACCCGATTTTCTCGGAAACTATTTGACATAGAAAGGTGAAATTTGGTAATAATATAGGAATTGATGGCCTCATCAGAGTCATGTAGTTTTGAGAATTAAATTTTGACTTAAGGGGTTAGTTTTGGGGGGTGAAGTTGGAAGTGAAAAAAAAATTTTTTTACTAGGTCATCGAGTGTGGTGTCAAATCAAAGCTTGTGAAAACACGAGTAAAAAATATATATATAATATTATACTTGCGCGCACTTTTCTGGAATATTCTCTACGGGACCCACCCCCTAGTGTAGATTGAACGAAAATTATCACGAGTGCATTACCTTTAATAATTTATATGGTATATAAAAAAAAACAAAAATTTCAAGGTCATCAGATTTCAGTAAAGATTGGAAACAAACTTTGTTGAAAACTCATTTGGGGTGTGTTTTGTGAAGTCACTGATCATTTTATACCACCGTAACATAAATTTTGACTTAAGAGGTTCGTTTTGAGGGGTGAAATCGGAAGTGAAAAAAAAATTATTTTTTACTAGGTCATCGAGTGTGGTGTTAAATGAAAGCTTGTGAAAACAAGAGTAAATATATATATATATATATATATATATATATATATATATATATATATATATATATATAATGTAATACTTGCGCACACTTTTCTTCGTATTACTTTTAAAAAAATCGCTGTCTCCTACCTTATCTCGAAAAATACTGATCAAAAAATTTTGAAAAAATTCTGGAATATTCTCCACGGGGTATAGATTGACCGAAAATTATCACGAGTGCATTACCTTTAATAATTTATTTGGTATATATAAAAAAAAAAAATTTCAAGGTCACCAGTTTTCAGTAAAGATTGGAAACAAACTTTGTTGAAAATTCATTTGGGGTGTGTTTTGTGAAGTCACTGATCATTTTATACCACCCTAACAAAAGTTTTTATTTTAAAAACAATCAACGTACGGAACACTAATTGTGCAAGTTCAACTTGCACTTGACCGGTTTTTTATAATAATTTTCAATTATAACGTCAAACGAGTCATTTACTTATTGGAAATTTATTAATATTGAATTTTGGGACACCTTATAAAAAGATTCTCCTTGAAATCCAGATGTAAACCCAACCCGCGAGAGCGCGGGCGTCCATATTGTTGATATGATAGGGGTCGCATGCGTGATAAAAACAGGACCTAAAAATTTTCTTGAGCGTCACTACTGTGTTTTATGTTTATTGTGGTATAAGTCTGTAGTGACAATCGATCAAAGAAATCTTCAACTGTTAGGGAGAGTTAATTTTTTTTTAAAATTTAAATTACGAATTGCTTTATAAGGACTACGCTTTTACGTTTCAACTTATGGAAGCCGAAAAAATGTCACCTTGGGTGTGGTTTTTCATTATAAATAAACCAGAAAGTGTTTTTGGTAATTAAAATTCGACTTTTTTTAAAATTATCATTCATTTAAAAACAATTATTTTATTTACTGATTTTATACTACACTAATATACACTTCTTATCGCAAAATTATCATAACTATATTACTTATGAACCAGTTTTCAATGTGATTTCTTAAGAGGATTGGCCCAAAAATTTTTAATTCCCTGCTTGAATTTACAAAATATAGGTTCCTCATTATACTTTGACTTTCACATTACACCACCGTAAGATAAAAATAGTTATTTAAAAAAGGGTATCTGTGAATAAATTTAGGATCCTTAAATGTCCAGAAAATCTGAATATACGAGGCTGGTTTGAAAGGTCCGTGCAAAGTCCGAGAGATGGCACCACCGGCGCGTATCGAGGTCATATTTAGTTAGTAGCATCTCTTGAATGAACGCACACCAAGTTTCAGCCATATTGGTCTATTTCTTTGTGTTTGGCATTCGTGTGAATCAAGGAAGTCGAGTGATTTTCAAGAGATGGACGAAAAAGAATTTCGTGTGGTGATTAAACATTACTTTATGAAAGGCAAAACGCCTCAGGAGACTAAAGAGAAGCTTGATAAACATTATGGCGACTCTGCACCTTCGATTAGAACAGTTTATAAGTGGTTTCAAAATTTTCGGACTGGCCATATGGGCACAAGTGACGCTGAACGTTCTGGACGGCCGGTGGAGGTTACGACTCCAGAAATCATTGATCAAATCCATGATATGGTGATGGATGACAGAAGAGTTAAGGTGCGTGAGATTGCTAGTGCTGTGGGCATCTCGACTGAACGGGTACATAATATTTTGCATAAACATTTGGACATGAGAAAGCTATCCGCAAGATGGGTGCCGCGATTGCTCACGCTTGACCAAAAACGGAATCGTGTGAAGTGTTGCAAGGATGGTTTGCAGCTGTTCCAGAAGAAATCCGGAGGACTTTAAGCGTCGTTTCGTCACTGTGGATGAAATATGGATACATTACTATACTCCTGAGACCAAACAACAATCTAAACAATGGGTTACCAAGGGGGAATCTGCACCAAAAAAGGCGAAGACCGTTCCTTCGGCCGGAAAGGTTATAGCGACTGTCTTTTGGGATTCACAAGGGATAATCCTCATTGACTATCTGGAAAAGGGTAAAACTATTACAGGTGAATATTATTCATCGTTTTGAAAACCGAGCTGCAAGAAAAACGCCCCGCGATTGGCCCACAAGAAAGTCCTTTTCCATCACGACAACGCACCAGCACACACCTCAGCAGTTGTGGTCGCAAAATTAATGGAAATAGGATTCCAACTCGTTTCACATCTCCCCTATTCTCCAGATTTGGCTCCCTCGGACTACTATTTGTTCCCCAATTTGAAGAAATGGCTGGCGGGACAAAGATTTTATTCAAACGAGTAGGTGATTGCAGACACTAATGGATATTTTGCAGACTTGGACAAATCCTATTATTCGGAAGGGATCAACAAACTAAAACATCGTTGGACGAAGTGTCTAAGCCTAAAAGGAGACTATGTCGAAAAAATAAAAAAGGTTTACCCCAAACACATAAGTAGTTTTTATTTTTGCACGGACTTTTCAAACCAGCCTCGTATATGTATATATTTATTTAAGTTTTTACAGCATTACAGAAAAATAAAACAAAATATTAAAAGTTTTCCAGCTCAGTTTCACATATATTACATACAAAGGGCGTATCTTTAAATAAAAAAAACCGTCCAAGTGCAGGTCGGACTTGCGCAATTAGTGTTCTGTACGTTGATTGCTTAAATAAAAATGTTTGTTACGGAGGTATAAAATGAACAATGACTTCACAAAATACACCCCAAATGAATTTTTCAACAGAGTTTTTTTCTGATTTTTAATGAAAACTGATGACCTTGAAATTTTTGTTTTTTATACACCAGATGAATTATTAAAGGTAATGCACTCGTGATAATTTTCGTTTAATTTACACCTTGTGGTGAATATTCCAGAATTGTATCAAAATTTTTTGATACTTTTCGAGATAAGAGGGGGAGAGACAGCGATTTTTCACAATTTTTTACAATAATACAAAGAAAAGTGTGCGCAAGTATTACATTGAACTCAGTGTTTTTTTGACAAGCTTTCATTTGACACCCCACTCGATGACCTGGTAAAAAAAAAATTTTTGACTTCCAATTTCACCCCTCAGAAATTTAACTTTCAAAACTACACGGCTTTGATGGGACCATCAATTCCTATATCAGTGCCAAATTTCAACTTCCTATGTCAAATAGTTTCGGAGAAAATTGGATTTAACAGATGGACAGACACGGGAGGGTTCCGTAGGGAACACTAAAAAGAGAATACTAAACATTGAAAGACCAACAACATACTAAAATATGCTGGCGATATAATGCTCAGTACAGAACATAGCTTAAAAACTGCAAGAAATGATCAAAAGACTACAAAAATAAGAGGCAATATGACTATGCATTATTATGATTAAAAAAAAAACACAGATCTTTCCAGCACAATAACAAACTCACCATGCCAAATGGAATAAGAACAAAAGAAGCAGAACAATATATTAGACAGAATATAAGAAAAGACGGAAAAATGTGACAAGTGACATAATTTAATAGCCGAATATTACATAACAAAATATTTAGGTCCTACATGAAAAGAAATATATTAAATCGATGCTATAAATGCAAAATAGTCAACGTCAGATGGAGAGAGTAATCCTAAATATTACGCTAAATTACAAATCTACATAATAGATTAAAAAATTTGCTACGATAGAAGATGTGAAAATCACAACGTTAAATGAAAGAATGGGTGTAACAAGACGAACAAAGAAAACAATATAGAGAAAATTTCAACGACAGCCCATTGTAATATGGTACGGTGACTTTAGGAATGTGGCAAGGAAGAGATGAACAAACCTAGCACATGGCAGAACTAAATAGAAGAAAATCAGGAGGAATGTGTACACTTATGGATGATAATCCCTAGATAGAAAGAGAAAAAAAGAATATGACAGTAATAAGTAAAGATCAACAGGAGATCACAAAATCTTGAGAAAAAGGCAAGTGAACATTATGGAGACTCTCAAGCGGCTGCCCGTAATATGTATATCCAAAACATTCGACCATGTTTAGCTTAACAGATTGTTGCCTAAGCTGTGTTTTTTTAATATATCTGAAACGTTTTGTTTATGTCTCTCCAGTTTCCTCATAGATTGTTTTTTGTAACTAACAGTTGACGTTATTCTTTTCGACATTGTTATAACTCGGGGTTCTACACTGTCTCCTACATGTTCCGACTCTTTTCTTTCTTTTAAGATCTGCTGGAAAGAGCTAGAAATCTAATTTATGACATTGTTGATGGCATTTCGCGCTCTAAACCGAACATGAGCTGTCTATGCAAATGTTTACAGTCAACAGGAAGTTATACGACCTAGATAATATTCCGTCCTAAGGAGACAGTGACCAAATGATATTTAACGCTATAAAAACCCATAAATTTTTTTATGAATTACGTCGAAACATTCCATTACACTAACACTGGCTGCAGTGTTCTATCAAGACCATGAAAACTTCCGTTCCATGTTACATATAATATGGTATATTTAGTGATAATTGAAATGCGTAGAAATCTCGTACAACGAGGGTTCAGTTAAACATATGATGGACCAACTGGCACCTGACTAACTTTAGTCATAAAGATTTATATAAAAAGATTTTGGAATATATATCAGCACCTACAGAGGTATAAAAATGAGAATTGAAAGATAAGTAGAACAGATATACTTTGACTACTTAAATTCAATTTGGTGATAAGATCACACGCATTGTATTTAATTGTTTACAAGATTTCCAAATCTTATCTAATAATATTAATCAACAACTGTAAGTTATTCAAATAATTTTTTATTTAATGGCTACTGTTTAGAGGTGGGCCGTTTGCGACTGAATTGGTTCATTGAATAGCGGTTCTAGTGGGACTCTCTCGAATTATTTTATGGTTTCATTAAGAATCGGTTCACAGATCATCTCGATTTATCACAAGTAGCAGCTAAACTCGAATTCGAGAAACACAACAAACTGAATTAACGTCTTATTTTTATCGGAATGCCGATTTTGGAAATTTTTATGTAGAAACAGTTTGTTTGATGTAAACTATTCAGCAGCAACTTTATTGTTTCAGTTTTAAACTAGCTTCAGTCGTTCGTTATGAATTGTTATGTTAGCGAAATTATACAAAAATGTATCTATGCTGTTTACAAATTTTAATTAGCTCGGATTTGTTTAACACTTGCCCGTTAATGTAAGAAAATCTGTTAACAAGGGCCTCATAGTTTATTCTGCTTTCAAGATGATCTGTGTGCTTAGTGATTCCTATATATTTTAAAGCCTTTGTTAGTTTGACCACAGTTCTTTGGAAGCGAAAATTTCAAGAGTTATGTTTCTCTAATTCTTTAAAAGAACAACTTGATTTCTTTTAAGCGTGAAGTTATTTATTGATTAACCAGTTCGTTATGCTAACGTACCTTTTTGAGAAACAATTGAGGGTAAAAATTTACAATCTTTAAAATCCACTATACGCTTTTCTAATATCTTTATTATTTAAATAATTTTTTCCATAGAACTAAATTAGATGAAGCATACTTCACAAACGTAGAAAAAAAAACGAACCTCCGTTCTAATAAAGCGAGATAAGCAGAAAAGGAATACCTCTGACTGACCCCGTTCTGTTGCACCGAATCCCCAAAAAGATCCGTATTACCCACCTCTACTACTCTAATTTTAGTAAACAGGATACTATGCTTTAGAGTATTAAATTAATTTGCATTTTTAGAGAGAGGATTTGTTTGGAGGTCATCACTTCAAGTTCACCCGATTGATATTTTCACATCCAAACCGGAAATAACCACTACTGTTAGTTTTCAGGGCAAATGATGACAACAATCAGCAACTTAGTGTGAATTTGATTTATCATTTTCTCAAAACCACTGAAATATGGACTTTGTCCATATTCAGTGGTTTTATATTGAACCACACATGCGTGGGATGGAACTCTTGTCAAATCGCGCTACCTGCGGTGAATGTTGGCAATTCGCTGACCATTCACTTGACGGCTTCCGGTTGAGGGCAAATATACATTTAAGTTTTAGATACAATTTAGTGTATTTTAACACGTTGTTAGGCGAGTAGGGAAATAAATACGCGAAGTTTTGTTCTCTCGTTTGTGAATCCTGGCTACTGAGCCGTGATACGGAGAGATGGGTCTCGAGATAGACTTCGTCTATCTTCAGTGGCTTTACATTGAACCACATATATATATATATATATATATATATATATATATATATATATATATATATATATATAGTGTGTTATGAAATGCACTGCATATATTGACGGGTGACTCATGGAGTCAAGTACAAGCATATTCAATACTTTTTTTTAAAGTTCAAAAATTTCTTAAAAATTTAAAAAAAAACTGCATTTTACCAAACCATATAAAAAATTAACTTGCCCTTGAAAAGCCGCTATTTAGAATGAAGCATATAAAATTTTAGAGGCAAAAAGAGAATTAATTTCTTGCTAACGGGCGAGAAGAGCTGAGAGGGGAGAGTAGGGCAACTTGGACCTCTGCTTCAAAAAATTCTAGATTAAAATATATCGTTCAGGTTTAGGATTAAAAAGCTAGAAACAAATCGGCGCAATCATAAGCGGAGAAAGAGACCCTATGTTGTGCAGTGTGGCGGGAGACTTTGTGCCACCAATGCTTATATTTAAAAGAATGAGACAAAATCCTGAATTGGGGAATGGCACACCTTCTAAGAGTGTTGTCACCATTTCAGACATTGGTTATATTAACTCAAACTTATTTATAAAATGGATGAAACATTTTATGAGCGTAGAATAGCTAATTCCTGAAAATAAAATGTTACTTCTGCTTGATGAAAATACAATGCCTTCGAAGAACCTGGGGCGTTGCAAAGGCTAATCGGATAATAATGTTACAACTGCTTATTACTCACCGGCTTTAGCCATTGGACGTCTCTTTTTTTTAAGTTATGAGTAGTTATTATATTCAAGCTACAGAAAAATGGTATACATACATATATATATATATATATATATATATATATATATATATATATGTATATATATATATATAATATATATATATATATATATATATATATATATATATATATATATATATATAATTTTTTCAATAAGTTGGGATTTCTGAGTAAATAAAAACTGATAAATGAATAAATTCATATTAGTAGAGGTTACTGGGTTTCAAAAGGTTTAGTCGCAAGAAAACATCATAAAAGTATGGTCGGTGAAACGTGACTAATTCATCTTATGAATATGGTTCCATAACATAACTTAAAATGTTTAGGAAACACGGTATATATTATATTTATGCTTAAAACAAAGTTCCACCACATCCTTAGACAGGTATATCAAGAACGAGCATTGGAAGATTCATAAAAAGATTGAAAAGGAACTCTAAATGTTTATAGGTTTTTTAACTACTGGTGAAGAGAAAGCGGCGACTCAATCAATAATACTAATTACATAGAAAAAGTAACATGAGTAAAATATTTGGAAGAATTTTCAAGAAAGAAGGAAACTAGAGATAAAAATGCCAAAAAATAATGATAGAGGACGAAGTTTCGATAAACTAAAAAAATATGAACAAATCGGTCAAAAACTTAAAAATAATACAGTTCAGGTCAAGGCAGTATGGGCTTCACAAATACTTGCAGGAGAGCTGACTCAAACATTAATAATAACTATTTTGCCTAATTAATTTTCACGTAATGTATTAAATTTTAAAGCTACACTTAATTATATAATTTATAATACGTCTTTTAATCGAGTAAAAATATATAAAAATTTCGTTGATATTATGGTTTTATTATATACCCTTGTGTAGGGATAATGGGAAAAATCAGAGTAAAATAGTTAATTATCTAAAAAAAATGAACAATAATACATAAGTATTAAGTTTATCAGCTGAAATACAATATATAGTTACAAAGAGCTTATAAATCCTTATCGATGTAAATCACATATTTGTTCTGTTTTAGCCTTAGAAGTAAATTGAGTACCAAAAACAGCTCCAACCAAATATTAATCAACGCAGGCATATCTTGTTATTTCCAGACAAATTTATTTTTCAAACATATATTTTTGACGATTCACTTCCCTGCTACTTTTTTATTCGTAATTGCAGGTTATTGAGGATTATGTGTTCTAAATAGTCACCCCGTAAATTAATGAAAGCAATAGATTATTATTTTTTTCCTGTCATTAGTTTTTCTGCGTAAATCTTTCTTTTGCTATTGTTATCTCTTCCAATGTTTTTTATTTCCTCATTTCTCTTCTGTATTTTCAGTAGTAGCTTTACCTTTAAGTTCCTCAATCTTATCTCTGAATTACCGTCACCAGGAAACACATAAGATTCAGGTAGTAAATAAATAAAGGCAACTGATGACTTTTCAATTATCGCAAAGCCTCTATATTCATCTTTTTCCAGGAACAAACGTCTTCGCCCAAACTAAAGTTTTAAATAAGCGGAGAACTAGCACTACATTTTTGTCAAATAAAGGTGATGAAAAGATACCAACAAACCTCTTAACTATAACTGTAAAAGTAACAACAAACTGTAGTATTAATAAACACAGAACATAAATGATCATATGTTAAAAATTTAACAAAACTGCAAAGAAAAATGACAAAATCGGCAACAAAAACAAAATACTTGATATCTAAAAACACCATCACGATATAAACATGTTATTGCCGATTATAAAAATTATACGACAAGAAAGGACGTTAACATTTTCATATTGT